>OY992877.1:136703643-136868643 GCA_963921405.1 Cepaea hortensis
TTGGTTTTTCTGTCCAACCGTTTTTTCGCAGCTCTTGCAGTCTTGTTTGCTTCACAAGTGACCACACCCTTGCGTAATGATGTACGCCACGAATTTCGGTCTTTGGCAGCAGTCTCTCAAGTGTCAAGATGAAGTCAAAAGCTTTTAGTGAGATATTCAGAGTTTCTTTAAAGCGTTTCCTCAGGCCGCCTTGGGGGCTTTTACCACAGTGCAGCTCGCCGTAAAAAAAATTCGTTTAGGGAGCCTGTGACCTGCTATGCGAATCAAGTGACCAGCCCAGCGAATCTGATTCTTCATTAGTAGCGGGGGATACTGGGCATGGGCGCTCTTTCTAGGACTTCAGTGTCTGGGATCTTGTCTTGCCATTTAATCTTCAGTAGCGTCCTTAATCAGACTGTGTGGAAGTGGTTCAATTTCCTGGAGTGTCGCTGGTAAACAGTCCAGGTTTCATAAGCATGTAGCAGCGTAAAACACCCAAACAGTAACACTATAAGCTATCAGTTATCAGTTATCAGTTATCAGTTGGGGTATCTTCGTTGCACTCCGGACATGTCCATAGGTGCTCAGATCCTCCCCCCAGCATATTCATCAGCGTCCGGTGGCTAATAGTGCCAGTTCTGTGTTGGTTGACGAGGCGCTTTGTTTTCCCGATGTACCTCTCGCGTCTGGCTGTGCCGATTCTTACTCCCAGGTCTTTCATCCTGGACAGCGATGTGGAATCACTGACGTCAAAGTCCTCTGTTCTCGCCATGTCCTTAAGGACGTTAATAACATCGGCACGATCCATGGGCTGGCCATCTACAGGGGGTGCAGAGCCAGCCAGTTTGTCAGCTCGTTCATTTCCCTCGACTCCCGCATGTCCCGGGACGAAGATGAAGGTGACTTTACGGACAACAGACTTCCGCAGCGATTCAGTCCACTGTCTACGTACAGATCCAGCTTCGACCTTCTGAATCATGCTCATTGAATCACTTAGTACACACACGTTGGTATAATGCTGTGATTCCAGCCATATGAAAGCCTGTGTAACTGCCATCACCTCCATCGTCATGCTGCTCGTGGTCATAGAGTGGGCACCACTGGATTCTTGAACGGTTCGGCCCGCTGAACGGGCTGTAAATGCCCACGCACTTCTCTGCTGCTTTACCACAGATCCATCTGTATAGCTGAGCACTTCGGGGCTATCTGAGTGTTCATAGATGAGCGCGTTAACCTCTGCATTGACAGCGGCAGGGTTCTGCTCTCTGCACCGTCTGTCGAGTGTGATAATGCAGGAGAAAGTGCACTTAAAAGCTGGAGGCACCGGCACCCATTCCATGCCGGGGTTGATACTGGTAAGACTGCAGACCTGTCTGACGACATCTTCCGCCCGACCCATCCATGATTTGCCCCTCTTTAGCCTGTCACCCTTTTCTCTGAATATAGCGTCATGCAGAGTGTGCTGCTCATCTGCACTTATTTTTAAGTATGCACGAGCTCTCCAGATCTTGATCCTGTGTTCCATTGTCGGGAAGTCAAGGAGGTATCTCATTGCTACACAGCTGGTGTCTCTCGTGCAGCCCAAAATGATGCGCATGGCTTCGTTTTGTACCTTTTGAAGTCTTCCAATCTGTGTAGGGCTGACAGTGAGGATGGCCAGGGCATACTCGATGCGTGAAAGCACAAGTCCTTGGAACAGAAGTATTAGCAGTCTTTGCTCGATATTGGCAGTCGCCATGACTCTCATTGCTGACAAACCTTTTCGAGCCTTCGTTATGACATAATCGACATGATCTCTGAAGGACAGGCTACGATCAAGCCTCACGCCAATATATGTCATTGACTGGGTTCTACTCAAACTGCTCCCATACATTCTTACTGCCGGCAGGTCTGTTTTCACAATATGGTTGTTTAGTGAAAACCATGTAACCGTTGCCTTTGCAGGGTTGACAAGGGCATCGGCATCAGCACACCATGAGGAAATTCGATCTAGTTCGCCCTGCATATCATTGGCAACCGCCTGTCTATCTCGACCCTGTCGATACACGAGGATGTCGTCAACGAATGACAGAGTCCTACCCCTCCCGTCCAACTGTTGTTCAGTGATCGGCACCGTATACACGTTGAATAGTACTGGTGACAGTGGTGAACCCTGCGGCAATCCTGGACATATCGTTATCGGCTCAGAAGACCAACTCCCGCATCTTAGCACCACCTTCCTTTGGAGCAGAACTGCAGCTATCCATCGTACAAGGTGAGGGTGCACTTTCAGTCTGAGGAGGGTTTGCATCAAGTGCTCGAAAGATACTCTGTTATATGCGTCCTCTAAGTCTATGGCGGCCGCACATGTCTCTTCTCTGACCTGAAATCCTTCGTAAACATCTTGAGCAAAGACCGCCGCATTCAGCCATGACTCTTTGTTGCGTCTGTATCCTCCAAGTGTGGGCGGGAAGCAGCCGAGCTGTTCCAAGCCACAAGCAAGTCTGTGTGCTACAATTTTCTCCAGTAGCTTGCCAGCAGTATTCTGCATCGTAATGATTCTGTAGCCGCTTATCTTGGAGTGGTCTTTGTTTGGTTTTGGCAGCGGCAGCAAGTAGCTGTGTAGCCATTCTTCTTTGACCTGACCCCTCTGGATACTGGTGTTGAATTCTCTGGCCAGTTCTTCCATGTCATCATCTGATATCACCAGTAGGTCACCATATCGGATGCCGTCTGGGCCTGGGGCGGTGTTAGGTGATTTCTTGAGCATCACACGCAATGTCTCAGCTGTGATTGTCCATTCTTCGTCTGTCCCGACCCCCTCGCACAACTGAGAGAGTGTCGTTGTGGTCCTCTGTCTGGCGGGCTCGTCTTTCTGGTCAGTCTGTTCTATGTAGCGTGCAAGAAGGGCCTTACCTTTATCCGCATCCGACTTTTTCCATGCCAGGTCTGTGCCTTGAAAGTCTGGAATACCCCTACGTTGTGCAGCACCGTTCATGCTCTTGTGGAGGCGCCAGAATGTCGTAAGAGATCGCTCGGAGCACACCTTCCTGCAGAACTCGTCCCATTTCTCGGCCTTGGCCTGTTTGGCGCAGGATTTGAATAACGTCGTCGTCCTATCGACCTCAGTCTTCAGGTTCGCCAACTCAACCTGTGGCATGTTAGCCTTTCTGGCCTTTTGCCAGTCTTTGACAGCCTGCCTCTTTCCCAGCCATGCCTTCTCGACCTCTCCATTCCACCATGGTGGCTGCAACCATCTTTCTTGTCTCCTGCGGGAGGAAGTTAGTTTACTTCTTCTGATCTTGCTTATGGCGTCTTGACCAGTGTTGTCGTACGGGAAGGCATGTGTCTTGTTTCTTTGACTCATGGCCCCGTCTTTCTTGATCAGGATGACACAAGGGTAGTGGTCACTATCGTGGTATCCCAGTGTGCCCCACCGGCACCTTGGTGCGATGGTGGGCGACACCAGAGCCAAGTCAATGACGCTGTCAGAGTCACCTGGTCGAGTGGCTATTCTAGTTACCTTCCCATCATTCAGACAGATTAAGGCAGCAGATGCCAGGGCGTCCTCCAGATCTACTCCCTGTCTATTGGTGATGCAATTTCCCCATTGACTGCCTCTGGCATTGAAGTCCCCACAGTAGATGATGTGCCTTTCATCCATATCGAACAGACTCTGCCATTGTCGCACGTCGACCTTCCCATTCCGCGCATAAACGTTGACGATTACCAGCTGCACTGGTGTCATTATTCTTAATGCCTGCACTTGCAGGGCATCACTGTTCCAGGAAGACATATCGATCTCAGACACTAGTATGTTGTCGCGGACCAGAATGGCCTGTCCGAGGTGCCGACTGTTAAAGAAACCCTGAAATCCCGCGACATTGGCTGTTCCGTCGCCGAGCTGTGTTTCTTGTAAGACTACAATATCGTTTCCGTACAGTAGTTTTTCAAGAATGGGTCGGCGTTGACTAAATGATGCACAGTTCCAGTACAGTACTCGAACGTGTCCGATGCCCAATCTGTCACATTTAAACCGCCTTCTGCGTGTGCCCGCCCTCTTGCCACGCCGTGTTCTTGTCGGTCGTCTGGTCATCATGTTAGGCTTAACTATCGCCACCGGCAGCCGATGATACGCCGAAGGGAGTCCGGGCGCGCGTGCACGAACTCCGTTGCACGGTCCGAACTTCATTTCACCACGAAAAACACACTTAATCCATACACATTTTGGAAAAAACACGTTCCATTTTACGGGACGAAAAAATGTCCCGCCATCTTGCTCAAGGGAACTCACTCTTATAAGCTACCATGCATGTAGTAAGAGGCGACTAAGGAGAATTAGTAGCAGATTGACTATATCATCCCACAGAAAACATCAATTGCCAAACAATCATAAACATATTTACACAAGCCAGGGCGTGAAGTGGTTGATTGCCTATATGCTATTGGAAGATAACACGTAAACGAGGAGATGGGTCCTCCGAGAGTTAGCAATTATCAGAGAAGGACAGGAATCATATCCACTAACACACGGTGGTGGATAGGATTCATGGCCTTTAGGAATTCTTGACCTTTTAGAAACTAGCTATTATCAGACAAAGCCAGGAATCCTATCCACGGGCAGGGGGAGAGAGTATAGCATCCTATGGTTTCATACTTTGCAAACATTCACAGCGCGAATTATTGGTTTACTAAGGTTAGAGTCACATCTGAACAGCTCGGTTGTTGTTGCTTTTGTAGTTGCTTGTAAATCACTGGGACGATTCAGTTTTAACAAGTCCGAGACTTTGGCTTTCAGGTCGTCTGAGTCCCAACAGGACTCGCGGAGTGAGGTCGGCCTAGAGACTTTTCTTTCTTCTCAGTACCAAAGTAACATCTCCAAGGGACAATGTTTCAGAGTTCTACACCCTCACTCTAAACCTAAATATCAGCAGAACATGACATTTGTAGAGAAGTACATTCATCTGTAACCAGGTCATGTTTGGATATAGCACATATGGGCTGACAGGGATTGCACCACTGCTGGCAATGCTTCTCCTGTAAGTTTGACTTATTTCATTACCAGCAGACTCTAATGGGGAACTAAACCCAGGGCGGGCTCGTTGTATTATCGTTAGTGTGTGATCTCAGCACGTGACACATGCAAATTCCATGCCATACTGCCTTCTTCATATAATTTATGCCGTGTGGCGTTGGTGATAATGCCTGTCCACAGCCTTCTATCTCTTGTGCTGCGAATCGTTTCTGATATGACATGATGAAAAACTGTCCAGTATTTTCTCTCTTGGTCTCCCCCAATATATAATTTTTGTTCCCCCGCGTTTCCATCCTGTTTCAGGATATTGCGGTCAACACCAGCATCTTTCAGCTGTATGTTGATTCCTAGGCTAGATTACGCTCATCAGCACGCCACAACTTTCTGAGCGACCGGCTCCATACTCTCATAAGTCACTTTTGCGATTCGAACCACTGCTAATTCTCGTCGCGTCACGTGACGAGAGTATTCGGGGTTAGCGGAGAAAGCTGCTAACGCCTCGGCCACGGAGCCGGCTAATATATAATAGCATAATTTTATTTAATATATTCTAAATCATTTTATTTTGTGGTAAGGTGACTAACCCGTCCTCTCTCCACCTATCTCTCCCTTTCCTCACCCCCCCCCCCCCCCCCCCCCAAAAAAAAAAAAAAGAAAAAAAAAAAACTTACTCTCACAGACATGCTGGGTCGACCCCGGAGCCATATTAGTCACTCAGAAATTCTCAACAATCACAGACTGAACCAGGACGAATGTATTTATAAGGCAGAAAACTATGCATTACGTCGATGAGGCCTGTTAATGGGATCGTTTTCATCATAGTTATTGAATGCCTCGTCACTTAGCGATCGTGGTCTTCCATAATTCTCCGTCTCTAGCATTATGCATTAATTAATTAATATACCGATGCCATTCCATACTATGATTTAGAATTGTCTAGGATCTTCTCTCCCTGATTTCCTCAATCTGTTGTGTTAATAAATCTAACCTGTTGTTTCAATATGTACCCGCGTTTCTCTTCTCTTGTTGTGGTTACAAGTTTAATTGCCGCGTTCTGTAATCTCTGTGATCAGATTCCTTTGAGTCATTGTCTGCTTGAAAATATTTAATGATTTGAGCTGCGGATGGTATTTTTTTAAAAACATTCTTCAGTTCAATAATATTTCGTTTATGCTAGGGAACTTCATATTCTATAAGCCTTGTCAAAGCAAGATTTTACTAGGTAATATTGTAACTCTAGTGTCCCCTTGCCTTTCTCCGATATTTGTGGTAATCAAATAATTTAAACACCAGTTCCATAAAACATACTGGATGGTCATCCTCCTTTTATTTACGTATCTTGAATGTATGTTAATATTGAATGAGTAATACTGTGTGAATGAGAAACATGGGAATCGGCTAATACAAAAAACTGGTAAACTAAAACCATTACTTAGCTGTCGTCTGTGCAGAATAGGACTATAATAGTACGGCAGAATCAATAATGTGGAGGTTAAGGAGAGAACTCAACATAATTACCAATGTGGGGCTTAAGGAAAAAACTCGATACAATCACCAAGAATAAGAAGAAGAAGAAGAAGAAGAAGAAGAAGAAGAAGAAGAAGAGGCAGAAGAAGAAGAAGAAGAAGAAGAAGAAGAAGAAGAAGAAGAAGAAGAAGAAGAAGAAGAAGAAGAAGAAGAAGAAGAAGAATGTCAGGTAGTCCATTTCGAAGATAAGGATTGCGTGGTTTTGAACATGTAACTTCATCGCAAACCTAACTTACTGATTATTCATAAATCTGCTACTTGGAAGATTAATGTGCCAGTTTAACCTTAGCTTCCACGCGTATACTATAGTATGTCCACATTTGTTTGCCTTCATTCACGATCAATTATTTTGAAAATTGTCTGTTGCATCGTTATGAAATTTTTCCAGCCGTCTTATATTTACCCCCACCCAAGGAATATGTCTTTGATAGGTCCAAAAACAACTTAAATCATTGAAAGCGGCGACATTCCTATGATGTTTTGCTTAACAACTAGAGATTTCTCGCTAACAAAGTTATTTTTACGGTAATGTGAGACCTGCCAATTCTGATGACACACAAAGGCGTATTCGGATTCGTATGGGAGTGGGTGCAATGAAAGAACTAGCTTAAAATCGACAGGGTCGGCTGCATTGCACCGGGTTTTTATCCCATATGGCTCAGTTTCTTTCCGCAGCGCGGAAAGCGTCGCACAAAGCACGAACTCCGTAGCTCCAGCGACGACCCTCGGGAGTCTCCGAAAAAATGCACTCGTGAAATGAAGGACGCGGCCCGGAATCGAACATACAACCTTCGGAGCCCGAGTCAGACGGCTTGACCACTTCACCACGGAGAATCCCGAGAGGGGTGCAATGTGTAATATTAGTAAAGACAGAGAATGTACAGAGGCACGGGGTAAATAATTTGTAAATTAACAGGAAAGTAGAAGGAATATATTTCTTACCTTATTTTTCATTTCCTTCTTGTTTCTTCAGCTGATGCTGATGCTGTAATGTTTAGGGCCTTGTTTAGGACCTTAATCTGTGTCGGACGATTCCAGTAGGTTGATGATTGCTTTCGGTTGCATAAAATTCAATCCATCCTTTCTCCAATAGTCCTCTTCCTCTTTCAACACATGGTCCTGACGTTTTTTCCAGTAACTTTTATCAATATTTAATAGCGCGGACAGACAGACAGACAGACAGACAGATAGATAGACACACAGACAGACAGACAGACAGGTAGGTAGGTAGGTAAGTAGGTAGATAGACAGAAAGGTAGGTGGGTGGGTGGGTGGGTGGGTGAGTGGCTGGCTGGCTGGCTGGCAGACTGGGTGGGTGGATGGGTGGGTCGGTCGGTCGGTCGGTGGGTGGGTGGGCCGGCCGGCCGGCAGGCAGGCAGGCAGGTAGGCAGGCAGGCAGACAGACAGACATATTAGATAGATAGATAGACAGACAGACAGACATACAGACAGACAGATAGATAGCTAGATAGATAGATAGATAGATAGATAGATAGATAGATAGATACATAGATAGATAGATAGATAGATAGATAGATCCCCGCCAGGAGCCGGGCCGAGCCAGCTAGTTTATTTATATAATCACGTTTCATGAAAGAATCCACAGTTTGACGACACCTCTGAACTACCCCATATAAATTCCCTCAGTCTGCCAAAAGTGAAAACCGCGCAGGCAAATTTCTAAAACAGCGGGGGTTTGTCTTGTTGAAGCGGTAATACTCTTAAAATGATGGAATGAATGCGGGGGCAATAAAATATATACCACATATAAACAAACATTGAAATCTGCTGTACAATCTCCAGAACAAAATTTTTTTTTGTTGGGTGGACATAATTATAAGGTTATATGCTAAATCTCATCATTTTCCCTCAGTTGGTTACTGAGATATTGAATTTTATATTGAGGCAAAAAAAAACAAAAAAACTATACAACCTTACGTGCTCTACATATTCTGCAGCTATCAAATTTGAGGCATTTTGCCAGAGAAGCGCTTAATTAACACATATTGTTTATAGTGTCAAATCGTGCATATTTATGCTAAATGTATGAGAGCCCATTAGTTTAAGTAGTGCTCAGAGATACGAACAAAGAGTGCACAAGAAAGAAAGAAAGAAATAAGGAAAATAAAAGAAAGAAATAAGTAAAGAAAGAAATCATGAAAAACAGAAAGAAAGAAATAAGGGAAGAAAGAAAGAAAGAAAGAAAGAAGGAAAGAAAGAAATAAGGAATGAAAGAAATAAAAAATTACAGAATTACAGTACAGAAAGAAAGAAAGAAAGAAAGAAAGAAAGAAAGCGAGAGAGAGGGAGTGAGGAAACGAGGAAACGAGAGAGAGAGAGAGAGAGAGAGAGAGAGACTGACAGATAGAGACAGACAGAGACAGAGACAGAGAGCGAGAGACTGAGAAAGGGAGAGAGGGAGAGGGAGAGAAAGGGGGAGAGAAAGATCAAGAGAAAGAGAGAGAGAGCATAAGGTATAGAAAAACAAGAGAGAAAGAGTGGAGAAATGCACTGCCACGTTGGACAACAGTGTTGCGGCAAATTGCAGACATGTTTTGTTTTTATTTTTTGCATATCTGAACCCAGTAAACCTCTAACACTCCCCACCCAGCCAGCAGGCAACATTTCCTTCCCTGGCCCAATAAATTGACATCAATAAATCCAGATCTGTAATTTGACATAACGTATCCCATCATGAAGAAAAGACAAATTCCCACACTCGGGTAGATAGGAAAAAAGACCGATACAAAAATGTGGAAATTGCTCTATTTCAATGTTGGGAGATCCTTGTCAGTCAAAATATATTCCCACATTTCTGAGACTGCGAAATTGACCAAACTTTCCTGAGGACGAAATAGGAAATGTCAAGTTCTAACAAAGAAGTCGGCAGCGAAGAGACGATGGGAGGAGTTTTGATAGATTTTACTACTGTGCCTTGAAATTCCCTACATTATTTCACAGTCGGCAGTTGATAACTAATGGCAGGTTATCTACACTTGATATAACCTATATTTTGGCAGTTAATTCACATTTGTGGTTATGGTTTCCAAGAGTCTGCTTTGCTTTTATTAACTATATTCCTTGCTGCTTTAGATTTCAATGTAAGTGTTTTGGATAAAAGCTAATGTATGTTGCAGATATTGCTCTGTTTCACAGCTTTTGTTTTACATGTCATCTAATCTTAGATTTCAGTGTCAGCGTTTTGGATAAAAGCGAATGTATGTTGCAGATATTGCTCTGTTTCACAGCTTTTGTTTTACATGTCATCTAATCTTAGATTTTAATGTCAGCGTTTTGGATAAAAGCTAATGTCTGTTGCAGATATTGCTCTGCTCCCCAGCTGTCTGTTTGCATGTCATCTAGCCTTATATTTCAATATTAGCGTTTTGAGTAAAAGCTGATGTCTGTTGCAGATAGAGCTTTGTTCCATAGTTGTCGGATTACATGTCATCAAGCCTTAGATCTGAACATCAACATTATGTGTTCTGGATAGAACCTGCTGTCGGTTGCAGATAGAACTTTGTTCCATAGTTGTCGGATTACATGTCATCTAGCCTTAGATCTGAACATCAACATTATGTGTTCTGGATAGAACCTGCTGTCGGTTGCAGATAGAGCTTTGTTCCATAGTTGTCGGATTACATGTCATCTAGCCTTAGATCTGAACATCAACATTATGTGTTCTGGATAGAACCTGCTGTCGGTTGCAGATAGAGCTTTGTTCCATAGTTGTCGGATTACATGTCATCTAGCCTTAGATATGAACATCAACATTATGTGTTCTGGATAGAACCTGCTGTCGGTTGCAGGTAGAGCTTTGTTCATATCTTCCGATTTATAGGTCTTCTAACTTTGGATTTCAACATTAGTGCGTTGGATAAAAGCTGCTGTCGATTGCAGATATTGCTTTGTTTCACAGCATCCTGTTTACATGTCTTCTAGCCTTAGAGGTCAACATCAACATAAGGTGTTTTGGATAAAAAGCTGCTGTCGTATGTAACAATGGTCAATCCTACCGTTTCCCTAGTATATTTCTGCTAGTCTTAGATTTCAACATTAGCTTAGTTGTTCTGGATTAATTAAAAAAAAAGAAAAACTGCTGTCAGCTGCAAGATAGTACTCAACTCAGCAGAGTTAAATTTTCAGTACAGTTCCGTTTGTCCATAAATAACCTCGAGCTTGTTGACAGAGACAACACATCTTAAGGATGTGCTCTAAAGTTTGAAGGTCAGTGAGGACTTGCAACTGACGGGTGTGTGACATGTTCAGGTGATAGAATGTGCTCGCAGTGGAGTTGAAGAACTTATTTAGTTGTAACTCTTCCCTTATTTCTTTTACAGCTTTATGTGTGTCGGTACTGTACCAGCTTTAATGTGATATTTCTCTATTCCAAAGCAGATGACACAAAGAAACATATTTAACTGTTGCATGCTTGGAAGCAATTCCTGGACCTGTTGTTTCAGTCGCATACCAAGAGAACACGCAGCCACGAGAATTAAACCACTTGTTTATACTAGATCAAAGTATTATGTGGTTTGTGACCATTTCTCTTTCTTGTACTTTGATAATTGGGAATTTAGGCCTTTCGGTTAAATTAATGCACAGGAAAATTGTACACCCAGGTCGATCCAACATTAGATGGGTAGCAGATATATCTTGGGAAGTGTAGGCGGTCAGCCAGATATTGACCACATCACACGTTGTATGGGAGCCGTGGTACCGTAGTGGCTAAGCCAATACCTACCGAGCCAGTGGATTCTATGGGGTGTATTTTTAATGACTGCAGTGTTTGAAAATGTTGCCGGTCCAAGTTTTGTATTCACCCTCTGTAAAGTTCATGCAACATAATAGGTAAATACAGAACTTGGACCGGAAATATTTTCAAACACTGCACAATCATAAAAAATATACCCTAGTGTGAGTTCTATTCAGGTCAGGGTGGGTTCGAATTTTAAAGACTGACCTGAGTTCCCAGGTTGAAAAGGCCCAAAATAAATACCAAGATATATCTTGGGAAGTAAAAGTCACTCTGGTCACTACTGGCCGCACCATTCTCTCTAGGCTTTAATGATTTATATATTCTTCCACACTATACATATGACCCCAAAGATCCCAAAACACATCTGCCTTATCAATCACTACGGCATCTTGCCTAATGGGAGGCCAGAAAAAGGCATGAGAAGATACGGACTTACCATTCACGTGCAGAATGACTCCTCTGACCTGTACTGGGTCAGTGTTGATCTGGCATTGGTAAGTGCCTGCGTCCGAGGTCTTGACCATCCGCAAGTGCAAGTTCCATTCTTTGACGTAGGGTCTCTCCACGCTGAAGCGATCGTCAGCCATGATTCGTCGGTCCTCCAGAGTTAGCACCTTACCTCGCGGACTCTGCCATAGAACCTAAAGAACACAGATGTGATACGTTAGTTGTGTAGTCTGGAGAAAGTAGCCACATTACATTAATTACATACAACCTGAATAACACAGACGTGATACGTTAGTTGTGTACAGCCTGGAGAAAGTAGCCACATTAAATTAATTACATACAACCTAAAGAACACAGACGTGATACGTTAGTTGTGTACAGTCTGGAGAAAGTAGCCACATTACATTAATTACATACAACATGAAGAACACAGACGTGATACGTTAGTTGTGTACAGCCTGGAGAAAGTAGCCACATTACATTAATTACATACAACCTAAAGAACACAGATGTGATACGTTGGTTGTATATAAACTAGAGAATGTAGCCACATTACATTAATTACATACAACCTAAAGAACACAGACGTGATACGTTAGTTGTGTACAACCTGGAGAAAGTAGCCACATTGCATTAATTACATACAACCTAAAGAACACAGACGTGATACGTTAGTTGTGTACAGTCTGGAGAAAGTAGCCACATTACATTAATTACATACAACATGAAGAACACAGACGTGATACATTAATTGTGTACAGCCTGGAGAAAGTAGCCACATTACATTAATTACATACAACCTAAAGAACACAGATGTGATACGTTAGTTGTGTACAGTCTGGAGAAAGTAGCCACATTACATTAATTACATACAACCTAAAGAACACAGATGTGATACGTTGGTTGTATATAAACTAGAGAATGTAGCCACATTACATTAATTACATACAACTTAAATAACACAGATGTGATACGTTAGTTGTATATAAACTAGAGAATGTAGCCACATTACATTAATTACATACAACCTAAAGAACACAGACGTGATACGTTAGTTGTGTACAACCTGGAGAAAGTAGCCACATTACATTAGTTACATATAACCTAAAGAACACAGATGTGATACGTTAGTTGTGTACTGCCTGGAGAAAGTAACCAGATTACATTAATTACATATAACCTAAAGAACACAGACGTGATACGTTAGTTGTGTACAGCCTGGACAAAGTAGCCACATTACATTAATTACATATAACCTAAAGAACACAGATGTGATACGTTAGTTGTGTACAGCCTGGAGAAAGTAGCCACATTACATTAATTACATATAACCTAAAGAACACAGATGTGATACGTGAGTTGTGTACAGCCTGGAGAAAGTAGCCACATTACATTAATTACATACAACCTAAAGAACACAGATGTGATACGTTGGTTGTATATAAACTAGAGAATGAAGCCACATTACATTAATTACATACAACTTAAATAACACAGATGTGATACGTTAGTTGTATATAAACTAGAGAAAGTAGCCACATTACATTAATTACATACAACATGAAGAACATAGACGTGATACGTTAGTTGTATACAACCTGGAGAAAGTAGCCACGTTACATTAATTACATAGAATCTGAAGAAAGTAGTCACATTACATTGGTTCTTTACGGTTATAATACATAGTAGCATAAATCCTGAAGAAATAAGCTACAATACTTTAGTAGACTATAATCTGAAACAAGCCAGAATACATACGGCAGTTGGTGGGTCATGTGATCAGTATCATACTAGCCGTCTTTACTTCCCAATACATTTCATGGCATCCATTTTATGAAGAGATTCACAGGAAAGTCATAGCATTATGTAAAGAAGCAAAACAAGAATTGCTTTAAAAAAATTACATAGAAAATGAAAAAAAACAACACAACAGTAAAAATACCAAATTATTGCACACAAATATTCAGGAGCTTACTAATAAAAGAACACCAACATCAACAGGCTGCTTGAAAACAAAAGATGGAAAAATCATAATAGAAAAAAATGAGATTTTACATACATGGTCAGATTATGTGAAAAACCTTAATGATGATACAAGAGAAGAACAATATGATATTCGGAGTAATAATGAAGGAACATCAATTCTGAAGATAGAAGTTCAGAATGCTCTTAAACATATTAAATCTGACAAGACCCCCGGGTCCAGACAACATCTCCACAGTAATGATCGCTGTCTTAGAAGAATATGGAATAGACCAAGTCACCAGACTGCTGAACACAATATATAATACTGGAGATATACCATGGACAGAAAAACTAATGACCAAGTCCTACAAGAAACAAATGACAACCATGAACTGAAAAAAAAAAATTACACGTAGACAGTCAAAATTTTTTTGGTCACATTATGAGAAGAAATAAATTGGAGAACTTGGTGACAACTGGCAAGATCGAGGGGAAAAACAAGGGGAGAGCAGAGAAGTAAATACCTGGATGGCTTGGCGATGTTGTGTGGTCGAGACAAGAACACTGAGCTGATCCACGACTCTAGTGATCGAGTGAGTTTGCAAAACATGACCGCCCACGCTTAACGACATGGCACATGATGATGATGGTGATTGTAGGCTGGGTTCACATGGAAGCCCAGGTCAATTTACAAATAATAATAATATAATATAAGTTAGCTGCATATCCTTTACAGGACGTAGCAGTCAACTCCAGCATTTTTTGGTTGCTTGTGATTTCTAGGCAAGTTTACGTTCAGAAGTTTGCCATTGCTTTCTATAAGTTTATATTAATACCTATGAATTCAAGTTGTACTATCGTGAACCAATTGCTAGGCAATCTCTTTTTCCAAGATCTGGGAGGTTTACCCCGTGGTGAAATAAACATCGCATACTGCACAACTTTCCCCTGAATCATGACCAAACCACACCACATTAAGTCTCTCGGCAGATGGGACGTCCCAGTACCGGTCTTGCACAAATCCTGTTTGTTGATCTTGAAGAGGGAAAGAAGATTCATGTAACACAATTCCCGTAGAGAGGATACGTTCGTACCGGCTCAGGAAGAAAGTATCTACAGCAAACTGACTCCGGAAAAATGCAAGCAGGTTTTCAAGGCTCAAACGAATTGAACTCTAACGCATCGATTTAAAGGTTGAAAATTGTATCTTCAATATGAGTCACCAAGCAAACGACCAGCCAACCAATCTTTCTACACCATATAAAGACTACCCTAACGCAACCTGTATTTTTTTTTTTTTTTTTTTTTTTTTTCCCGCGTTTCCATCCTGTTTCAGGATATTGCGGTCAACACCAGCATCTTTCAGCTGTATGTTGATTCCTAGGCTAGATTACGCTCATCAGCACGCCACGACTTTCTGAGCGACCGGCTCCATACTCTCATAAGTCACTTTTGCGATTCGAACCACTGCTAATTCTCGTCGCGTCACGTGACGAGAGTATTCGGGGTTAGCGGAGAAAGCTGCTAACCCCTCGGCCACGAAGCCGGTAACGCAACCTGTATGCGATTCCCAAATTCTTCTAAATATGCCCACATCTGCACTAAAAATGTCCACAGATGCACTAAAAATATCCACATCTGCACTAAAAATGTCCACAGATGCACTAAAAATATCCACATCTGCACTAAAAATGTCCACAGATGCACTAAAAATATCCACATCTGCACTAAAAATGTCCACAGATGCACTAAAAATGTCCACAGATGCACTAAATATGCCCACATCTGCACTAAAAATGACCATAGATACACTAAAAATGTCCACAGAAGTACTACAAATGTTCACAGCTGCACTAAAAATGTCAACAAATGCACTAAAAATTTCCACTGCTGCACTAAAAATGTCCACAGCTGCACTAAAAATTTCCACAAGTTCACTAAAAAATGTTCATAGCTGCATTAAAATGTCAACAGCTACACTAAAAATTTCCACAGCTGCACTAAAAAATTTCCACAGCAGATTACAAAAATTTCCACAGCGGCACTAAAAATGTTCCAAAGCAGGAGCCTGCTATAGTCTGTGATGTGATATGACCACCACATTGGGAAGCCCTGACTACATGGAGGAACAGGTGGCCAGTCTTTCCCTCACTTAGCGAGACGACGAACGCAGGCGTCATGACAATATCAGTGACGTTCCCTATCAACTACGCCGATGCGCCTGCTGCAGCTACCCTAAGACTGGTACGCAAACTGCAAGCATGATCCATTGGTTTAAAAAAAAGAAAACCAAAACAAATCCGCAGGGCGTTTGAAATCACACTTCTTGTGTGGAATCTATAAATTCCCGATGAACTTGCGGCTCCAAATGTAAAGACATATAGCTCATAAGGGCGCCAGGAGCCAGGCACTGTTGTAAGTAGAACAAGGGTTAAAGCATATTTATTCCGTCTGCATGCGTGCGTACATACTAACATACTAAGTACATATGTGCGTAGTACGTGCATGCGTAAACACACACACACACACACACACACACACACACACACACACAGAGGGAGGGAGAGAGAGCGAGAGAGAGAGAGAGAGAGAGAGAGAGAGAGAGAGAGACAGAGAAACGCGATCACTGCGGAAACACACTGTACACATAGAGCATTCACATTGTAAATAGTAAATAAAAATGTATATTGCGCACTCAAATAGTTTGAATTGTTGCAAATGATACACATATTAGGTAGACTCAGCCAGGCAGACAGACATACAGACAGAAACACAGACTATAGACAGAGAGAAATATAAATAGAAAAAGGTATATATGCCTGCACCAGATAGGCACTGACAGACGGACGGATGGACTAACGGACATACAGACAGAGAGACCTGCAGGCAGAAAGATAAATAGGGATAGATAAATAGTTATGTCTGCATCAAACAGACAGAAAGACAGAAGCAGATAAATTTAGACAGACAGACAAACAGACAGAGACGGACAGACAGACAGACAGACAGACAGACCAACCGACCAACAGACAGACAGACAGACCGACAGACAATCCGACATACTGACAGACCGACCGACTGACCGACAAGCAGGCTGATAGACAGACAGACAGAGAAATAGGCAGGAAGGCAAGCAGACAGACAGACGGACAGACAGACAGACGGACAGACAGATGGACAGACAGACGGACGGACGGACGGACAGACAGACAGACAGACGGACAGACAGACAGACAGACAGACAGACAGACAGACAGACAGACAGAGAGACAGAATTGTCTATTTGTTTCAAATCTTCCTTTCCAAACTTGTAAAAACAAAGCCAACTGTTTCACTCTTTATTTTAGAATCAGCAGAAAGACCGCTTATGTCTTCCTCCGTCCCGTTTCACTCCGTCTGCCCTAAATTCGTATGCCCTTCCTTCAGTATCCCTGTTACGATATTCTATTTTCCCCCAACCCAAGTTTATTCACTAAATTCACCCCCCACCCCCACCCCCAGTAAAGCACCGATCGTATTACGAGGAGTTAGACACGGGAGACTAAAACAAATTTATCAGTTCCTATTACTTATAGCAGGGGGAGACAACACGCCAGGGGGAATACCGCGCCTCAAATAAATATATTTATTCTAATTGTGATACTTTCTGGGGACTCGGCTCGCAGCCAATTAATGTACGGGGCAGTGTGACAGACATTTGATATTACACATGTTCGATTTGTTTTGTTTTTGTTATAATATTAATATGACTCAGCTAGCCAGCCAGCGTTTACAGGAATAGGAAAACTCGGTTTTCGAGGCTTTTATTTTCATTTTTGTTCTAATTTTGCAATTTCCAACTGGCAAATATTTTTTTTTTTTTTTTGTCTGCCCGATTCGGTTTGTTTTTTACACTATTTGGAGACGAAAATAAAATTACCAACGTTTCTCACTTTACAAAAATAAATATATATATATATATATATATAAAATCCTTTTACAAACACTGAGGCTTATTGGGTATATGGTGGTAGCCTCTTATGTTTATATAGTAATGGACATTCGAGGAGGGATATAGTCAATATAACCCAGACTGCCTTCACTGCCCATGGCATCGTATGGTACCCATTTTAAGCCGGATCTAACTGAAAATCACCGTTAATTAAACAAAATAAATAAATTCGTCTCTATGGGAATTCGAACACATAATCATCTGACTGGCAGGCAAGCAACCGCGTTACTGCGACTCCCACGTTTATTTAGCACATAGTATTACTAATTCTTGACAGTCTTGTCTCATGGCACGGAAGGGAGTCAACACACGAACTGATCCATGCCGTCATAGATCTTAATTTGGGGAGAGGCATGATCGCCCACGCCAGCCGGCAAGACACTGGATGATGATGATTACTAATTCTTTTCACTACCATCGTAACCACTCAATAATTAGTACTTTATGTTAGACTCACGGATAGGGGAGAGTACTCAGTGCGGCCCGCTGCACTGAATTTGAGGTGCAACAACTGATTCAGAGTAACAGACATCAAGATGACATAATTATCTACACCCATGGGTCAGTGGTGAGAAACAGACGTAGTGGTGGGGCTTTATAGCAAAGGTTAATGGATGAGTCTTGAAAAAGGAGAGTCTGGCATATGAGACTACGACCACCAGCATGAGAATGGAGGTGAAAGCAGTAACAGCGGCATTCCGTTGGTTAGAGGAGACTATTGCAACACACATTGTATTCATTACGGATACAAAGAGTATGCTTAGTAAGGTGGAGAAAGGAATGTTTCGTGTGGAATGGCTATCGTCGCTCCAGAGGTCACAGATTGTGAGAATTGTATAGATATTTTGCTCTGGCCATGCGAGGGTGGGGTATGAATAGGCTGATAGGCTAGTAGGGAATGCACTACTTGGTGGTATTTTGCCTATGGACAAGGGGGAGGTGGCCGTGCGCTTGTGGGGCAAGGTGGAGAAGGCGAAGGAACAGATTGAGAACCCATATGTGGACAGAATGAGATTGCCGGGGATCGACAGGGGTTCTGGAAGAATCTCGAAACCGAGAGGGAAGACCAGGATAACTTTCAATCAGATAGCGGTGGGAACGATTAGTAGTCTGACTCTTCGCTGGCTGTTGGACGAGGGGACGGAGCGCATATGGGAATGTCCTGAGAGCAGTTATGTCGGCTCTTAACTCAACTCATTAGGGGAGAGTAGGAGGAGGGGGGATGTGGAAGATGAGTCGAGACCAATAAAGAATTGACAAGCTGCCGAACGCAACATTGCCTAATAAATCACATCAGGGATTGATGGCAACGTCATGTAAGAGATATACAATTAACTAAAGTCTTGCAGGTATTGCCGTACAGATAGTTGCCCGTCTATAGATGTGAGGTGTATATACTGAACATGGTCTGCAGGGTTGTTCTCTGTAAAGGGAGCGAAGGAACATACACTGGCACATTGTATTAGCGTTTAACTCCAAGCTGTATGGGGCTAAAGAGGGCCTGAAATGATGGTCGTATTCATCGCGAGAGCTCGTCTGACAGTGTAATCAAGAAGAAGAATATGAAGGAGAAGTAGAGAAGAAAAAGAAAAAGAAGAAGTAGAGAAGAAGAAGGAGAATAATAATAACAATAAAAGTAATAATAATAATAATAATAATAATAATAATAATAATAATAATAATAATAATAATAATAAGGGTAGGAGAGAACTAAGAGTAGAAAAAGCTTGCTATTTTTAAGTGCATAGATGCATTTGCAAGCTACTCGGTATTTCATTGCTGTTGGAATGTCAATCCCTAAACCGCCTCTATTGAGGAAGTAAAGGACATTTAACCTGATAATACACACGTATTCTAAAAGAACGTACACACAAAGAGATTATGCATGTTTTCAAAGACTATATGTACAAACAAAAGGGGATTCAGAATCATTATGTACAAGAACATATGTACACATAGCATGGCCTTTATAGAAAGCTGTAGTCAACCCCAGCATTGTTTATATTGCGATTTACTCGGCATGTTTAGATCAGTACTTTGCCATTGCTTTCTGAAGGATCGACGCCTTGTAGCATCGAAATCAACGCAAAACAGTTTGCGTCCAACAGCCTGCACTTGGTTTTGAACCCTCTACTCAGTATGTTAGGGAATCATGAAACTGCGCGATTCACTATTTCCTAATCCACAGCGCGGAACGGTGTGAATGTAGAAAGGATTACATATCGTTTAAGAAAAAAAAAAACTATACGTACAGATAGAAGAAGATGTGACCTACTGAGTGAGTTAAATGCTAGGCAGTTTGAAACAAAAACTTGGGAAAAACTGTCATACAGATCTGTCGTTCTGGCAACAACGGATGGGACTGCGCTATGCATCGATGACACAATGGAATCAACACGAACGGGAGAACATGCAGGCACACGCCCGTGTCTCGACACTCTAGTGCAGCCAAGTGGCGTTATACTTGCCTGTCCATATTCCACCGCAGAATGGTTATTATTTGTGTCAATAATTAGCACTTTGTGTTAGACACTCAGAGGTGGAGAAGAAGCGGGGAGAGGGAAGGATGAGGGTGAGCCTGGATGGCAGAACTGCAAGAAAAAAAAATACGAGAAGCGGCGCTTTAGAAATAACAAGTTTTCAAAGATTTCTATCAACCAAGCATTGGTCAAATAATACACAAACCAGGACGCGCACACACGCGAGCACACACACACGCAAGTAAACACACACACACACACACACACACACACACACACACACACACACACACACACACACACACACACACACACATTCTGTCTGTCTGTCTGTCTGTCTGTCTGTCTGTCTGTCTGTCTGTCTGTCTGTCTGTCTGTCTGTCTGTCTCTCTCTCTCTCTCTCTCTCTCTCTCTCTCTCTCTCTCTCTCCCTCTCTCTATTTCACGCATACACACACATCGGACTGTTACACTGCCCATTATGAACATTTACCCACCCCCCCCCCAAAAAAAAAAAAATGACTTGATCGCTTGGTTGTTCCTACTATGTTTATGGTATGCATTGAAAAGTACGCAGGCTCTTTAACTTCCGGCGTGGTGATGCCGCTGTTCAACCTCTTCACCAGTAGGCCTATTATTAGTTAGTTGCATATCCTTTATAGGACGTTGCAGTCAACACCAGCATTTGTTTCTGTTGTGATCTCTTGGCGAATTTACGTCCAGTAGTTTGCCAGTGACTTCTGAACGACCGGCAGCCATACCATTTCGTTAAAAAATCAACGCCCTGTGGTCTGCTGCCAAATATCCCGCAGCTGTGTTTCGAATACGGGTATGCGTGATTACGAACTGCGTCCGTAAATCCCTTCACCACGGAGCAGGCCTAAACCAGTCTTTGTTTTGCATATCCTTTTTACAGGACATCGCTGTCAACACCAGGATTGTACTGCTGTTGTTGATGTCTTGACAAGTTTACGTTCAGTAGTTTGCCATTGCTTTCTGAACGACCGGCTCCCATACCAACTCGGTAAAATGCAGCGCAACGCAGTCTGTTGCCAAATCTGCCACAGCTGTGTTTACACCAGCCTAGTTGGACTAAGATGTGACTTCTCTTTCTTGACTTACGGACGTTCCCCAGAAGGAAGTCGGGGTGATGATGGCAAGGGACACTGGTAATAGGTAAAGCTAATCTACCGTTTGACTCGGGCTCAGAAGGTTGTGGGTTCGATTCCGGGCCGCGTCCTTCAGTTCACGAGTGAAATTTTTCGGAGACTCCTGTGGGTCGTCGCTAGAGCTACGGAGTTCGTGCTTTGTGCGACGCTTTCCGCGCTGCGAAAAGAGACCGAGCCATATGGGATAAACCCCGGTGCAATGAAGTCGATCCTGTCGACTTTTAAGCGACTTTTTTTTTAAAGCTAATCTACACTCGCCGGTCTCCCTTGTCTAGGGGTAAAGATCATCTGCGACGAGACCACGAGGACGTCCAAGAAGAAAATGGATTGACGACATCAGAGACATTGTACAACCACACGGAATGACACTATCCACTGCCGCCCACCGGGCGCTGGAACGCAAATTATTCCTCCCCACGACGCTTGACGGCAGAAGTGGAAGATGATGATGATGATGATGATGATGATGATGAATCTACACTCGCCGGTCTCCCTTGCCTAGGGGTTAGCGCGACTTTCTCCGTAATCCCGTATACTCTCGCGAGAATCGGTGGCGGTTATCTTCGCGTCGGTAACTTAGGGGTATGTGAGCCGGTCGTTCAGAAAGCAATGGCAAACTACTGAACGTAAACTTGTAAAGAAATCACGAACAGCCAAAAGATGCTGGAGTTGACTGCGACACCCTGTAAAGAGTATGCAACTAACTTATTATTAATGAGTAGTATGATTCTTTGCTGGCTGTTGAACGAGGGGACGGAGTGCGTATGGGAATGTCCTGAGTGCATTGATGTCTGTCCTTAGCTCAACTCAACCCAACTCAGCTCTCTCTCTCTCTATGCTCCGCTTTGAAGATTCTGGCTTACCATATTAATCATGTTCTGCGTAGGCGTCAGTTAATATATGTTTGTTCTGGATGTTTCTGATCCATACAACAGAACTGATGTTACATTAGTGTTAAATATTCTCAGTCTGGTACTAGGTTTATTTTCTGTTCACTTCCACAAAGTCCCTAGAGCTATGAAAGCTCCTCGTGCCTTCCGTTTTCTTAGTTTAATATCCCCACCCGTCTCCTAATAGATGCGCCGGTTGTTTTATGGTTAGGGCGTTACGCTGAAAATTGCAAGAGCGCGGTCGGATGAGGGTTTTGATACCAGCTTTTCATGATTCTCCGTGTACTCAGGCCTTCAAAATATGATGGTTCTAACATGTGCACTTATGTCTTCAAAATGTGATGGTTCTAGGACTACTGCATGCACTTATGTGTTCAAAATGTGATGGTTCTAACATTACTGCGTGCACCTATGTTTCCAAAATGTGATGGTCCTAGCACTACTGCGTGCACTTGTTTTCATAATGTGATGGTTCTAGCACTACTGTGTGCACTTATGTTTTCAAAATGTGATGGCGCTAGTTCTATTGCGTGCACTTATGTTTTCAAAGTGTGATGGTTCTGGCACTACTGCGTGCACTTATGTCTTAAAATGTGATGTTTCATGCACTACTGGTGCACTTATGTCTTCAAAATGTGATGTTTCTAACACTACAGCGTGCACTTATGTCTTAAAAAGTGATGGTTCTAGCACTACTGCGTGCACCAATGTTTTGTAAATGTGATGGTTCCAACACCTGCACTTATGTCTTTAAAATGTAATCGTTTTAGCACTACCGCCTGCATTTATGTCTTCAAAATGTCATGGTTCTAACACTTCGCAAATCCACAGCAAGTTCCTGTTAGAGACTCGTCCCCTCCTCCTCAACCCCATCCATGTCTACACTGCTACCTAACTAGGCGTATGATTGCACCTCCCGAAGGGTTGTTGTCCCACAGGAGATTGAGTAATAATTTGCTTTATTTTTTCTAGTTATCTATCTCTCCCTTATGGATTTTATAGGCCTACTTGTTGTGACATAATAACTGGAATATGTAGTGGTTATTATCGTTACAGACAGCAGAGTTTTGATTATTCATGATTTTCCTCACCAGCACATAGCTATCTTGACAGACGATAGTTTGTGACATTGTGCTAAAACATAAGCGTAATTACTACATCCAATGGCGCGGACCATGGGTGGAGTTATGCATCTCTATAGGGCAAAATCTAAACTGAACTGTAGAGACCATGTGTTGCCCATGCAACATGATCCCTCTCTTGGCCAGCCTAGTTTACTCCAGAGGAAAGGTAAACCAGTACATCTGAAATAAGACAAGCTGTAGAAGCTGCTGGATTAGCAAGGCAACGCTGTAACTGCCCGCCTGGTGGAGCTTCCATCCTAGACCAGGTGCCGACCAAGGCTAAGGACCTGGTCTGCCCTTCCACGACATTTAGTCGTTAGGTTACATTTCCTCGCACCAGGATATGGCGTATACACTCCCAATTGCGCTCCTCCGCCCGAAACCGATGGCACATTGGGCGTGTCGCGTTTGGTGAGCGCCGCCCAACATTCGGCCCTGATAGAAAACAGGTAGTACTGTTTACTATCATAGCTCAGTCATATCTAAGGCCTGATTTTCTTTGACAGGCCATTAATATCATGCATCTAATTTCAAACAAAGGCATTCGTAAGCGCACCTATTATATGAGCACTTAATTTGTGTAGTATTGATCATTTAAATTCACGCCGAGGACAGATTATAAACTCAGATAGAAATAGACAATTATACAACTAAAGAACATGAATAATTACAGCTGCATAACTCCTAGAGCAACGTAAAATCTGTAAGGAAGGAAACGAGCAAGCTTAAATTGGGGAGGAAGGGGGGGGGGAGAGGAAATAAATACACTGGAAATCAACTGGAGGAGAAAGAGGATGGCAAGAAAAGGAACCATGAAATCTTCGTGACACTGTGGTTAAAAGATTTATTAGCAACGGTTAGAAGTGAGGGAAATAATAGACAAGGAAGCAACGGATAGAGGGGTACGTGATAAATGAGTAAGTGGTAGATGGGTAACTAACTGGGTGAGGGTAATATGTAAAGGTATAATGGGCAGACGTGTAGTAGGTCGAGATGTAACAAGGGCGAGTAACAGGGAGAATGAAAACAAGTAAATGTGGGTAATACGCAGTGGTGAGTAATACGAGGATAAGTTAATAAGTAAGTCACAAATGGCTGTATAAAAATAACTATGATAACAACTTGAAACCAATTTATCTTTATACATACATTGTCTCTTTATTTCTCAACATAATTTCCACCAACATTGATGCACTTATCCCATCGTTTTATCAGTCCTCCCAAACGGGCTGCATAAATCTGCGTGCCCAGTTATCATTTACCTACCATCCCACAGAACTGTGTGACTTACTTAATGACTCACCCTCGTAACCTGTTTCTACCCTACTATGCACCGCTTTACGGGAAATCGCTAGAGGCTAAGGCCACTGATATCCGACCTTGGCGAAGACATTTCGCAAATGAAGCCGAAGTTGAATGTGACGTGAAATCGTGATTTAGAAAACAAAGCACGCAGTTCTATGCAGCTGGTTTGGGGGGACTGATAAAACGATGGTATAAGTGCATCAATGTTGGTGGAAATTATGTTGAGAAATAAAGGGACAATGTATGTATAAAAATAAACTTGTTTCAAGTTGTTATCATATTTAGTTATTTTTCTACAGCCATTTGTGACTAACTTATTAACTTAACCTCGTATATTGCGTGGCTACCGAAAAAGGGTTAATATTTGGAGAGGCAACAAAAGGAGGTTTAATATGCGGAGAGGCAACAGGTAGAGGGATAATATGTGGAGAGACAACAGGTAGATTCTTAAAAGACGGATTCAATACATAGAGAGTTAATGGGTAAAGGCGCAACCGGTAAAGAGAATAGCTACAGTAGTGGTTCTCAACCGGTGGGGAATTCCCCCCTCCCCCAGGGGGGGATTTTGGGGTTTCCAGAGGGGGGGGGGGGATGAAGATTATTTCAAGATTGCTTTAATAGAAGAACCGATTACTTGATCTTGTTTTTCCCTTCATACTTTACGTTTCTGTACGTCTCACCCTTCTAAAATTCATTTTATAAAGTAAGTAGACCCACAAATCACGTTTTATGCGGACGTCTAGACTTGTTTTATTATGTGCTTCCATTATTACGTATACTGTGTAGGGGCGGGAGGGGGGAATTTTTAGGTAGGAAATACGAAAGGGGGGGGGGATGACGTTCTGAAAATATGGTGAAGGGGGGCACGGACCAAAAAAGGTTGAGAACCACTGAGCTACAGAGTACACAACTATATGGTTAAAAACTACAGTCAATAGGTAGAGAGTCAACAGGTAGAGAGTCGATAGGTAGAGTCAACAGGTAGAGAGTCGATAGGTAGAGAGTCGATAGGTAGAGTCAACAAGTAGACAGTCCACAGGTAGAGAGTCGATATGTAGAGAGTCGATAGGTAGAGAGTTGATAGGTAGAGAGTCGATAGGTAGAGAGTCGATAGGTAGAGTCAACAAGTAGACAGTCAACAGGTAGAGAGTCGATAGGTAGAGAGTCAACAGGTAGAGAGTCGATAGGTAGAGAGTCAACAGGTAGAGAGTCGATAGGTAGAGAGTCGATAGGTAGAGAGTCGATAGGTAGAGAGTCAACAGGTAGAGAGTCAACAGGTAGACAGTCAACAAGTAGACAGTCAACAAGTAGAGAGTCGATAGGTAGAGAGTCGATAGGTAGAGAGTCGATAGGTAGAGTCAACAAGTAGACAGTCAACAGGTAGAGAGTCGATAGGTAGAGAGTCGATAGGTAGAGAGTTGATAGGTAGAGAGTCGATAGGTAGAGAGTCGATAGGTAGAGAGTCGATAGGTAGAGTCAACAAGTAGACAGTCAACAGGTAGAGAGTCGATAGGTAGAGAGTCAACAGGTATAGAGTCGATAGGTAGAGAGTCAACAGGTAGAGAGTCGATAGGTAGAGAGTCGATAGGTAGAGAGTCAACAGGTAGAGAGTCAACAGGTAGACAGTCAACATGCAGAGAGTCAACAGGTAGAGAGTCGACAGGTAGACAGTCAACAGGTAGAGAGTCAACAGGTAGACAGTCAACAGGTAGAGAGTCAACAGGTAGACAGTCAACATGTAGAGAGTCGACAGGTAGAGAGTCAACAGGTAGACAGTCAACATGTAGAAAGTCAACAGGTAGACGGTCAATGGGCAGACAGTCAATAGGTAGAGCGTCAATAGGCAGACAGTCAATATGTAGTCAATATCCCGCACGCGGGAGATATTGCTCGTCTATGTTGCGAACAAATCTCCGCTGAAAACTCTGGCGCTTTCATGGTCTATCCATCCATCCATCCATCCATCGTGTGCCATGCCGATAAGCGTGGGGGTAATGTTCTACCATCTCAGTCGATCACCAGAGTCGTGGATCAGCTCCGTGTTCCTGTCTCGACCATGCCACGTGACCAAGCCATCCAGGTATTTACTGCTCGGTCTTCCCCTTAGTCTCTTCCCTTCGATCTTGCCAGTTGTCACCAAGTTCTCCAAGTCATTTCTTCTCATAACATGCCCAAAGAATTATGACTGTCTACGTCTAATGGCTCTAATCAGTTTACGATCTTCATGTGTTTCTTGAAGGACTTGTTCATTGGTATTTCTGCCTGTCCATGGTATTCTTTGCATTTTCCTCAGAAACCACATTTCCACAGCCATCAGCTGTATTTTCAACTTGACTGCTTATTGTCCACGCTTCACATCCATGCACAATTATAAGTTCTATGTAGCACTTCAACACTCTTTGCCTCGTTTCAATTGATATCTTTTTTTGGGTCAATATGTTTTTCATCTTGCAAAAGGCTACTTTCGCAATGGCAATTCTTATTCTAATCTCTTCAAGGCATCTTCCATCAGATGTTATGACTGTGCAGAGGTAACTGTATCGATTCACTTGCTTAAGAATATGCCCATTTACTCGTATATCATATTGTGGTATTTCCTTCTTCCCAGCAACGACTATAATCTGTGTCTTCTTAATATTCAGTTCTAACCCTAGTTGTTCACTGTGTGCAACAACCGCATCTACTAAATTTTGCAGGTCCTGTTCATTGTCTGCAATCAAGACTGCATCATCTGCATATCTAATGTTATTGATGTATCGTCCCCAAAGGTTGATTATTTTCATATATTCTATATTTCTGAAAATATTTTCACTGTACAGGGAAAAAAGATCTGGAGACATTACACACCCCTGTCGCACATTCTTTTAATAGGCTGATATTGACCTAAATCATTATCAATTCTGATGGCAGCTTGTTGTTTCCAATATATGTTTTTTACAAGTTTAAGGTCGTTTCCATCAATTTGTAGATCTTCAAGCATCCTAATAATGTCGACATGTCTCACTTTATCGAAAGCCTTTGTGTAGTAAATAAAGCAAAGATACAGATCGTTGTTTACTTCTATAGAACGTTAAATTACTGTTCTCAGTATATACACAGCATTTACTGTACCCCTGTGTTCTACAAACTCACATTGTTCTTCTCCTATTTCGGGTTTTATTTTCTTCCTAACTCTTTACATGATAATTCTCAGCAAAATCTTCGCGATGTGGTTCATTATACTAATTGTTCGATGCTAATCGCATTCCAAGGCTCCTTATTTCTTCTGGATTGCAATAAATATAGAATTACATAATTCAGGAGTTATATATCCAGCATCGTATATTGCGTTTAGCAGTCTGATGACTTGGTCTATTCCATATTCTTCTAAGGCATTGATCATTTCTATTCTGATGTTATCTGTACCCGGGGTCTTGCCAGTTTTCATATGGTTAAGAGCATTCTGAACTTCCATCTTCAAAATTGATTGTCTTACATTATTATTCCGATGATCATATTGTATCTCTTGTATCATCATAAAGGATTTTCACATAATCTGACCACGCGTGTAAAATCTGATCTTTTTCTATTATGATTTTGCCATCTTTTGTTTTTAGGCAACCAGTTGACGTGTATGTTCTTTTGTTAGTGATGTCATGAATTCTTGTGTGCATTAGTTTGGTATTCCGGGTGTTGTGTTGGTTTTCAATTTCCTTGCAATTTTCCTCAAGCCATGTTTCTTTTTCCTCTTTGCATAGCTTCCTAATTTTCATGTGAATCTCTTCATATTGTTTCTTGTTATTTTTGTTATTTCTTCTTACTTCCATGAGTTTTAAGATGTCTTCCGTCATCCATTTCTTGCGTCCTATTATCTTTATTTTTGGGATGGTTCTTTCTGCAGCTTGTTTGACTGATTTCTTTAATATTTTCCTTTCGTCACAGTCAAAAACTGTCATTTACTACCAATATAGTACCTTGCGATGTATGGCAGAGAGGTCTTTGAGTCCGAGGAATTAAGGCCGTCTGGCTAGTGCAGTCGCCGCGAACTGTGCAGGTTCTGTGCTGGCTGCAAATTTACTTAAAGACGTTGACATCAAAAGGTCGTCCACTCAACGTCACCAGTAACACTGTCTGATACAGTCCAATATCCTTTGATCGATTTTCCTCTCTCTGTATCCATTATAATTGCTACTCCTCGCTGTTGTTTCTCTCCACCAGAATAGATTTTTCTATATTCTCCAGATGTTATAATGCCCATTCCTGTCCATCTGGTCTCACATATACCTAACAGGTTAATATTTAATCTTCTCATTTCATTCTTAATGTTATCAAATTTTCCACCCCCACTCGTAGTTCTTACATTCTAAGTTCCTACTTTCAATGTTGATATTCTTTTGCACACAGTCGCCTGATGACGGTCTGGAGTCTCCTGGTGCACATGACTACCCCTACCGGGCGAGGCTGCTCCTATGGGGCACCCATATATTCCTACTGAAAATCAAAATCAAGCGAGCTGTTGCCCTTTTGCTCTACGCGAGGTTTCCTTCCTCGCTGAGCTCGCCTTAGGACACCTGCATTACTTTTTGACAGACGTGTCGCCCCAGTCAAACTTCCCGCCTATCACTGACGTCAGAGCGGATCGCGGCCGACGACGAGCGCCGGTTGCCACTTAACTCCAGAAGCGAGGGGCTTACGCCCCTCTCTCCGCTTGACTGAATAAGTGAGTGAGTGGCACCTTACAGTCTTGACAGACCAATGTATGTGAGTTGGAATTTGGCCAAAATTCCATCACAATGTCTGGGCAGAGCTTCAGAGAATATGTGGTGCCCAAACGACATGTTCCCTCTTTCGGCCTTGCCTTGTTTGATCCAGAGGAATGGGTAACCAATACGTCTGGAACAAGGTAGGCTGCAGACGCTGGCGGCTCAGCGTCAAACCTCCGAGACCTCGCCTCCACGAGCAGGAGACGAGCGATGGCCAGACCCTAAACCCTTGGGATTTGACTTACAGGTGTTCAGCCAAATCCCGCAGGTAAGGGTCGTATACGCGCCCCGACCATTGGGTGCGTACACCTGTCAAACGCAAGTGTCTGGACCTTGTAAGCGAGTACTACCGTCAGACTCCCCGCCTGACACGTGCGGCTTCCGCGACCAACGAGAGTAGGCCCGCCGGAGATATTGCTCGTCTGCTGCGAACAAATCTCCATGCCTGCTACTGTGCTGATCTCGCTACCAGCGAGAATAGGCCCGCCGGAGATATTGCTCGTCTGTTGCGGACAAATCTCCACTGAATAAGTAAAGAAACGATAAAAGTAGTGGTATTTCAATTGCGCTTGCGCTCCCACCTATGCTACACCCTTCATGCGTCTTCACAAAGTCGGACTAGAGTCAAGCTCACCCTGTTGAGCTTGTTGAGCTAATAGGCCAGTACACATTCTATTACTATACATGTCCAAGGATTGATAACGCCGCACGTGAAGCTACACTGACAAATCCATTATTGTAAATGTACGTCGACGTCAAACCTACAATTTCGTAAACCTTTAGTTTACTCTACATCATGTGACAGAAAAGTTTCATCGAAGACAATAAAGAAGGCACACAAAAAAAGATGTACTTGACATTAGCAAAAAACACTGGAAGGTACACATTATTCATATGTACTCAGAGGATAAAAGTGACGCGGACACAACTTGAAACAATAAGAAAGATTAACACGAAGCAACTGATATTAGTGTCAGATATGAACGATGATTTTGTAGAAAGAACAGCTAATTTTCAAAACCCACGATGACATGTATTATTAAAAGACAAGAGCTAAATGTCTGAGTTCGGAGTTACTTTCATGTTTTATGCCATACATTACGTAGCTTGTTTTGCGTAAACATTGTAATGTAAATGCGTCGATGCAGTGGTCGTTGGGAATCAATTGTTAGTGGTAGCCTGTGTTAGATAGGCATGCACTTTTCTCAACTCTCACGCATGCAATATGGGATTATCCAAATGCTTTAGCCCGACAGGACGAGTTTCAAAGTCACTGTAATAGAACAGCTGAAAAACATCTGATGGCTGCGGAAATGTGGTTTATGAGGAAAATGCAAAGAATACAACTGACAGACAGAAAAACAAACCAACGACCAAGTCCTACAAGAAACAAATGAAAATCGTAAACTGATTAGAGAAATTAGACGTAGACAGCCAACAATGGTTGGACATGTTATGAGAAGAAATACATTTGAGAATTTGGTGACAACTGGCAAGATTGAGGGGAAAAGAACAAGGGGAAGACAGAGAAGAAAATACCTGGATAGCTTGGCCACGTGGAATGGTCGAAACAAGAACACTGAGCTGATCCACGACTCTGGTGATTGAGTGAAATTGCGAATCATGACCACCCAATCTTACCGGCATGGCGTATGATGGATGGAATAGAAAAGCAGCGCTCCCGGCGAGTCGTGTGACATGACTCCAGCAGCTTTAACTGATTCAGTGTCGAAGGATATTATATCGCCAAATGAGACCTTCCATTTGGTAAGAAATACCCTATATCGACATACTAGGGTCAATGTGTTATTTGCTTTTTTTTTTTTTTTTTTTTTCATTGTACCTTCACAGTTTCAATGCTCAGTGAACGAAAATTTATATTTTAATCCATACATCCATCCATCCATCCATCCATCCATCATCTGCCATGCCAGTAGACGTGGGCGGTCATGATTCGCCATATCACTCGATCACCAGAGTCGTGGATAAGCTCAGTGTTCTTGTCTCTACCATGCCAAGTGGTCCAGCCATCCAGGTATTAACTTCTCTGCCTTCCCCCTGTTCGCTTCCCCTCGATCTTGCCAGTTGTCACCAAGTTCTCTAATTCATTTCATCTCACAGCATTTTAATACTTGTTCATTTGATTGTGTACCATGTTTGGTCTAAACCTTCTTGTAGTTTGGCAATGAATCGGTTAAGTCATGACTGATTTTGACGTGTTTCTCTTCATCATAATCATTGATACCTTTGTGGATTGGAACAGACAGAACACAAGTCAGAGAATAGAGACCATGCATATTTCCTGCGGCAACATCACCATTATTAGGTGTCATGCTGATAAGCATGGGCGGTAATGTCTCGCCATCTCATACTATCACCTATACCGTGGATCAGTTCTGTGTTCTTGTCTCGACCATGCCACGTGTTCAAGCCATCCAGGTAGGTACTTCTCTGCCTTCCTCTTGCTCTCTTCTCCTCCCCCTCGATCATGCCAGTTGTCACCACGTTCTCTAGATTATTTCTTCTCATAACGTGCCGAACATAATTTGACTGTCTACGTCTAATTTCTCTAATCAGTTTTCGGTTTTCATTTGCCACTTGTAGGACTTGGTCATTAGTTTTTCTGTCTGTCCGTGGCATTCCTTGCAATTTCCTCAGAAACCACATTTACACTGGCCATTAGATGCTTTTCATCTTGTCTGCTCATTGTCCACGTTTCACATTCATACAAAAGTACACGTTCTATGTGGCACTTTAGCACTCTTTTTCTCGTTGCAATTTAAATCTTTGTGTTGGTCAGTATGTTTTCCATCTTACAACAGGCTACCTATGCCATAGCGATTTTTGTTCTAATCCCTTCAAGGCCTCCCATCATATGAGAACATACGTGTGTGAAACTGCAAATCAGATGAAAATCACATACGTGCCTTTGAATATAAATGCTTGAGAAAAATATTAGAAAGTTATTTGACGACAAAGAGAACAAAAGGTCAGTACAATACGAACTCAACGTTGAAAAGAGGTTGATTATTCAGACAAATAAAATTGAGGACAATTATATATTTTGTGCATGTAAATCGACATGAGTGTATGCAAACGACAACTATAGAGTGAGGAAGGGGATATACCGAGGAAGAGACAATCACAATGTAGCAATATTCAGATGTGATAAATAATTCGTATAAGACAGCAATGGATAATAGAGGCTGGGCATCTAGTTTATGATAGCGAGACATGTCCAAAGATTGTTAAGGGGACACGTTCTGCACAGGACAAGCCACTCGCCATCGTCGTTCTCCTCCTCGTCATCATCGCCTCTACCATTTTGCCACCTGACGTGGGCGTTGATGTATCTCCTCTGTTTCTGTTCTTTACTTGAAAGGAATAATTCACGTGCAACTATCTTTCCATCGAAAATCTTCTCTCACTGCATTCTTCTATCTCTTGTCCCGGATATCTTATCAGTTGTGAACATTCTTCTATCTCTTGTCTCATTTATCTTACAAGTTGTTAACATTCTTCTATATCTTGTTCCTGTTATATTACAAGTTAACATTCTTCTATCGCTTGTCCCGGTTAATTTACAAGTTAACAATCTTCTATAGCTTGTCCCTGTTATCTGACAAGTTAATATTCTTCTATATCTTGTCCCTGTTATCTGACAAGTTAACATTCTTCTATATCTTGTCCCGGTTATTTTACAAGTTAACATTCTTCTATCTTTTGCCTAGGTTATCTTACAAATTGTTTACATTCTTCTATATATTTTCTCTGTTATCAGACAAGTTAACATTCTTCTATCTATTGTCTCGGTTATCTTACAAGCTGTTAACATTCTTTTATATCTTGTCCCTGTTATCTGAGACGTTAACATTCTTTTATATCTTGTCCCTGTTATCTGAGACGTTAACATTCTTCTATATCATGTCCCTGTTATCTGACAAGTTAACATTCTTCTATCTCTTATCCCTGTTATCTGACAAGTTAACATTCTTCTATATCTTGTCCCTGTTATTTTACAAGTTAACATTCTTCTATCTCTTGTCTCGGTTATCTCACAAATTGTTTACATTCTTCTATATATTTTCTCTGTTATCAGACAAGTTAGCATTCTTCTATCTATTGTCTCGGTTATCGTACAAGCTGTTAATATTCTTTTATACCTTGTCCCTGTTATCTGAGATGTTAACATTCTTCTATATCTTGTTCCTGTTATCTGACAAGTTAACATTCTTCTATCTCTTGTCCCGGTTATTTAACAAGTTTTTAACAATTTTCTATCTCTTTTCCTAGCTATTTTATAAGTTGTTACAAAATGTTACAATCTCATTTATATTATAAGTTATTTCAATATGCCACACTCTTTTCGCTCTCGTAATACGGTTATAAATGTTTAATGCCTCTTTCTGTTGGTCAAAGTACGTGTTAATTATGTCCTTGTCTTTTACATTACATGTAGATTACTTTGAATATTCATTTATAAAACCATATTTTGGAGGCCTAATGTGATGTTTTAGCTTGGTTACTGAAGGTTCAGACATTAGAGACATATGTTAACTATTGTTTTGTAACACTTAACGACATAGATTTATTACATTATAAGTTAATAATATTTCTAACGACACTGACTTACTGCTTAAAATGTTATTCATGTTTCCACTGACAACGGATTGTTGTATAAGATGATGCTAATTTGATAATATTTACTTATACTGTTTCATTCGTTATGTTTTTCGTAAATAGATAACAACATATTGCATTACTTATCTTCATGCCCAAAGAGGTGGGATTTGACAATACTTCACTTATTGGCTCTCAGTCTCCGGAAACGTCGGGTGTCTATTTTACTTCGTGTGTCACAGCGATTTCACAATCTAGTTTAAAACCAGTCACACTAGACATGACAAACTGAGACCCACAGTTTCTGAGCTCATAGAAAATACGATGTGTGTGTGTATTGTGTGTGTGCATGCATGTGTGTATATATGACAGTGGCTGATGTGCTCTCCTGGGTCAAAATCCATCTCGAGATGTAATGTGATCACATGTCTTCAGGGTCGACCCTGCTACTGAAATGGAGTCCAAAAAATCTTCTGTGAGGCCAGGCGGTGGACATGATATTGACCACATCACACATAGAGGATCGTTTGGTGAAGAAAACACAAAAGTAAATTCAGCGCCATGCTTCCAGTATGTCGCACTGCTTTCTGAACGAGAAGTCAAAGTTTAAGACTAAATGAGTGGAGTGGAGAATGAATCACTACTCAGCCGTCAGCGCACAGGAAATTCAAGCAAGAGCGCTATAAACCTATCGGCCACGCTGACTCCTCTCCCTCGCTATATATACACATGTGTGTGCCCCTGTATTCTCCGGGCCCTAAAGGTGACGTAAAGAATAGTTAAACAGTAAACCTTTGTAGGGAGTTCCACAAAGTCGACTACAGAGGATTGGTCTGAAACTTTTCCCTCGCACTGTAGAAAAATATCAGCCAACAACCAATGCACTGGAGTACAAAGGGTTTAGCAGGCGGGGTTGTGGGCCTATACTCCTGTAGGAGCCTTAAGGGTACAAAAAGAAGAAGAAAACAGGCTTTATATATGTTTGTGTGTGTATGTCTTGGTGATTCTCTCTCTCTCTCTCTCTCTCTCTCTCTCTCTCTCTGTGTGTGTGTGTGTGTGTGTGTGTGTGTGTGTGTGTGTGTGTGTGTGTGGTGCATGTATGTGTAAAACCGACAAAATCACAAAGACTTATTTATCTAGTCTGCACGCTAGAAAGAATTCAAGAACCGTTCAAGCGTTCATAACAACAGTCATAATCTACAGGACTAAGAATGCAGATGAACACAGAGACACAGTAAATGCACCAAACGCGTACACAAGTCCGTCTAGATATTCCAATGTTACCGATCTCTACGTTCTCTGACAGAACTTTCCACGACTTGCTAACTTGCACTTCATACTGTGACAGATCCAGCATTACATCATCATCATATTCCATATCCCCAGCGACGACACTTGCCCATACTCTGCATACCATTAGCATTTACGTCCGACCCCAGGGGTTCGCACCCCTTTTTGGACATGAGGAAAATTGACAAAAACACAAGCGATTCCATTTTCGGGGAGCAGTGTTGATATAATCAGTTCCTCCGCTTTTCTCCGTCGACTTGTAGAGACAGTGATAAGCCGGCATCGAGGTCTTTATCGCTAGGGAAAGGAGAAGACTGATTGAATTTAGCAGTCAGCCATTTTCAGAATAACGTTTCATCTTCTTCTTAGCGAATCGGCACTTTGGGGTAACAAGGCAACAATGCAGCCTCATGTCACATCCCAATCTTTATCGGATAATCAAATAGATAGATGTGTAATACATATAAGGTCTTGTTACACGCTGTCTCTCATTCTTTGTGTCATGGAATGACTCAAATTTGTAATCACGGGTAAATCAGCCAGACACCAGGGTTTCACCATATAGAGATCTTTTTCTATCGCTTTCTATTTTTCTGTGTGTCTGTCTGTCCACCTCTGTGTCTGTCTACCTGCCTGTCTTGTCTGTTTTCTGTCTATCTGTTTGTCTCTCATTCTTTGTATCCTGAAATACTCTAATTTGTAATCACGATTTAATCAGAATAGAGAGATTTCTTTCTCTGTCTGTCCACCCACCCGTCCACCCATCCGTCAGTCAGTTAGTCAGTCAGTCTGTCTGTCTCTCTCAGTCATTCTTTGTATCTTTCTGTCTCTGTCTGTCTGTCTGTCTGTCTGTCTGTCTGTCTGTCTGTCTGTCTGTCTGTCTGTCTGCTTGTCTATCTGTCTTTCGCTCTATCTCTGTCTCTTATTGTCCCTGTCTCTCTGGCTCTGTCGGTCTTACTCTCTGTTTCTCTCTCTCTCTTTAACTCTGTATCTCACTCTCTTTCTCTCTCTCTCTATTTATCCACCTCTCTCTTACTCTATGGTTGAACACTCGTTATTATGCGCACATTTAGAGTTAATGAGGCTTGATTAAACCGTGATCAGATTTCTATCATGCACAATGTGCACATGGGACATCGTATTCTTTTGCAGTGTCCGAACAGCCTAGGTACCCGATGCACTACCCAGAAAGTATGGAACTGCCGGATTTCTAGGAACGATCGAAATTACGGTCTCAGATACTGGTCTCCAGACATGCAGGATGGAAAATATTGGTCTCAAATACAGGACCTCCAACATGTAGGATAGAAAATATTGGATTTATATGCTGGTCTGCAGATATGAACGTTATGAAAAATAGGTCCCAAATACATATGGTCTCCTGACATCAACGTTATAAAAAATAGGTCTCAAATACAGGTCTCCTGACATGAACGCTTGAAAATATCGGCTTCTGATCCCAACTATTCATCCAGTAATATTTAATGTTAGTTATTTTAACGCTGGTTTAAACACTACCAAAAGGAACCGCATGAAAAAGCTGTTCTCACGGACTCTCTGTGAACATTAATAAATCGTTGACGACTCTGTCATTACAGATTTGAGTTGCTGATTCACATGGTACTGGAATCGATAGCCTGGTCATAAATTCATTAACCGTGGCCGACTAGTGGGAATTGTGCTAGACTTGAGGGTTCCCGTAGCATTAAGACGTCACAAGGAATATGTGACGGGAGCCCGTTGTAACTAATTCTGTAACAAGCAATTCAGTATAGTTTGATCGCTGACGTCTTATTTTGAGTTTTCTTAATACAACTGTCTTATTTTATTTAATACATGTGAAGTATGGGGTGTACTGAAAACCAGTCAGTTTATGGGGAATAACGAAGGAATACTAGTGAAGTGTCTATAGACATACTATTGGGAATATGAACGAACGAACAAACTTTATTTTTAAAGGGTTAAGAATTGGCATGCAGGCCCATCTGACATTCTGCCCTTCTTCTCTCTTTCCTTTCATACGTTATTTCCTTCATAAAACCACCTTTGAAGACACTTATGAAGAATATGTGACGGGAGCCCATTGCAATTAATTCTTATCAAGCAATTTACAATATGCTACTTGTATCTTTGGGTTTTGTTAACAAAATTGTCTCACTTTTTATTTAAAACATCTGAACTACGCGATGTATAGAAAACCAGTCAATTCATGGGGAGTTATGAATGAATACAATTGAAGTGTCTTGAAGTACCACCGAGAACCCGGTGAAAACCAGTCAGTTTATGGGGAATAACGAAGGAATACTAGTGAAGTGTCTATAGACATACTATTGGGAATATGAACGAACGAACAAACTTTATTTTTAAAGGGTTAAGAATTGGGCATGCAGGCCCATCTGACATTCTGCCCTTCTTCTCTCTTTCCTTTCATACGTTATTTCCTTCATAAAACCACCTTTGAAGACACTTATGAAGAATATGTGACGGGAGCCCATTGCAATTAATTCTTATCAAGCAATTTACAATATGCTACTTGTATCTTTGGGTTTTGTTAACAAAATTGTCTCACTTTTTATTTAAAACATCTGAACTACGCGATGTATTGAAAACCAGTCAATTCATGGGGGGTTATGAATGAATACAATTGAAGTGTCTTGAAGTACCACCGAGAACCCGCTGTAACTAATTCAATATCAAGCAATTAACTATCGGAAAATCAGCTACTTCTTGTTTTGTGTTTTCTTAATAAAATTGTCTTAATGGTCTTTTTAATGCTCCTTTTCCTGGCAAAAGTCTATGCTTGATAAGGCACAATAAGGGAGCAAACAATATGGGCAGATTAAGCTCATAAACAGAGGAAGGAAATCAACCTAAGTGAAGGACTCATCGAAAGCCGAACCATCACTGCCTTGTGGAAGTTCTTGTAAGAACAAAGGCTGGAGCAACAAAGCCCAACAGAAACTGTGGGCAGGCAGAGCCCACAAGCTCGGGAAGGTAATCTGCCTATGGGAGGAGAAATCTAGAAAAGAAACTTCAACCGTCAAGTCAGAAAATGTTAGTTAGATAGACAGACAGACAAACAGACAGACAGACAGACAGACAGGCGAGAGAGAGAGAGAGAGAGAGAGAGAGAGAGAGAGAGAGAGAGAGAGAGAACGAACGAACGAACGAACGAACTTTATTTTCAAAGGGTAACAAATTGGGTACGCAGGCCCGTGTTACATTCGGCCCCTCCAATCACTCATCTTTCTGTCATCAACAGTGCATAGGAAAAAACATTGTCAAATGAATTTTGTAAACATAAACAATGCATATTACTATATTATGATACACATCCACCACCCACCAACACATCTCCCATTCACTCCAACTCCCCCCACCCAACCACACACATAACCCAGACACACATACATGCAGCCACCCATTCACCACATCGCTAAACCTACACATCTCCCCACCCACACACACCTCCCACCAACCACACATCCCATCCACCCACACCCCAAGCACACATACATTCCCCAACCCACACATCCCCCACCCACTCACATCCACCCACCTACACACATCTCACCACCCACTCACATATCCTCTGCCCGTCCAATTACCCACACACAATCACCCACCCACACACACACACACATATATATATATATATATATATATATATATATATATATATATATATATATATATAGAGAGAGAGAGAGAGAGAGAGAGAGAGAGAGAGGGAGAGCGAGAGACTTAAGGAAAACGACAGAGAATTAAGAAGAGATGGACAGTAGTAGAGGACAGCAACAAAGAAGAGAAATACACTCAAACGTATAATTAAAAGTAAATAATACTCTTTTACACACCTAAAGGAATGGTGAGCATAAGGCGCCTTTACTCCCCAAAACATTTCCTAGTACACATTTTAGGCTAAGTCGAATTGGGGAGCCCAGGTTAATTAAACAATTCTTCAATATATGGGTTCGAACCCATGAGCACCGGGCCGGCCAGTGAACGTCTAGCCATCACGCTACTGGATCTCACACAGTTACCCAAATAACACCTTAATTATTCCTACCTGTCAGATGTCAGTTCTTATTTAGATATGACTGAGCTGCCGTATGACAGTAGACGGTACTACTTGCTTTCTGTTAGCGCCGAATGTTGGGCGAAGCTTACCAAACACGACACCCCACATTGTGCCAACGGCTTCGGGTGGAGGTGCGCAATTGGGAGGGTACAAGCCTTTTCCTAGTGCGAGGAAATGCAACCTAAAGACTAAATGTCATGGTAGGGCAGACTAGGCCCAAAGCCTTGTTTGGCAACTGGTCTAGGATTGAAGCCTCGACAGAGGGACAGTTAGAGTATTGCTATGCTGATCCGGCAGCTTCTGCAGCTTGTCTTGTTCCAGACATATTGGTTTACCTTTCCTCTGGAGTACACTAGACAGGCTGAGAGAGGGATCATGATGCGTGGGCAATAAATGGTCTTTGGATTCAGCCCGGGATTTGTGTTATGGAGGGGTATTTTACAAAATATCGTCTGTCAGGACAGCAAGGTGCCTGTCAGTCCTACCTGTAATGTTAACTGGTAACTCTCTGGCTGGCTACTCGTTATTAACAGATTCAGTGCGTTCTGGTGGAGAACTTTTACATGTGTACGCGGTTTTTTGTGACGTGAACAGCATGTTTGGACAAATGGCGACCGCCGGTTGCTTAACTAACTGGGTTGCCTTATGCAGTAATGTGTGGGTGCTGGATTTCTTACGACTGCCGCTTCCATTGACGATGAACTGTATTTTTGGAGCGGACTTTTGTATTGGCATTCTGGCAGGGGCATTATGCATAGTATAACTGTGCGGGATGTTCGTTTATCGAGACTGCTGTCTGTTCCACTTTTCTCATAAGGCAGTGAGGAGCATTGTGTGTGATATTCACTGGCACAGGAATGGAGCATAATCGGGCAACCATTTGCTGTGAAGATGGAATCACGACTAACTGACTGACTAGATTTACTGCCCAAACATGTAGGTTTGGACCGCACAAAAATGAATGGTGGAAAAAGGAAAGTAGAGGTGTGTCACATTTATTAATAGTTCTATTATGTTAGCAGAAATGGTGTATTATATTTCAAATTAAAGGGGGTTGCATAGGGAAAAACTACTATATTGATATTTTAACTACACTTTGATTTATAAGCCCATGGAAGTTGCGGAAGTTCGAGTGGCACGATTTATCATACCATGGCATTTAATCAGTTAAGCGCATATATTAAGAGTTAATCAGGCTTTACAAAACCGTCAAACGGTTTCTGACATGCACAATATTCCCATGAGACATCCTGTCCTCAGGTATGGTCCGAATAGGCTGGGTATCATGTGCACTACTCTGAAAGTGTGATGCCATCGGATTCCTTGGAAAATAAATGTCTTAGGCAAGCCAGCACATTTTCAAGATATATGATAATGGCATAACTATAATTCACCCAAATACTGGTGATAAACACAGGGGAAAACATAACAGCGCACCCAGAAAGCCACCTGGTGAACCACAGAAAGACTACCATCTATTTGAAACTGGATTGAACACGTTACTAGGTTATCTTTAGAATAGGACTTAACTCACTAGTCACATGTACACACCGCTAAAGATAGGTTCAGCAGTAATCTGTATGCGGACAATAGACTCAGAATACATAACAAACACCACAACAATGAACCAAAAACAGCTCAGACAGAACCATACTGAATTTAAGCATCGACATAACTGCACTCAGGACATTCCCAATCATGCTCTTCAAAAGCCACCAAATAGTTCCTGTGCTAACTCTCCCAGTAACATTTTGTATCACCTAGATTCTCTACAAAAACCCCAGTGAACCTGTTTTTAAATATATGGATATTCCGTCTGCTCCAGACAACCTTAACCATATCGCCTTTATCATAAAATAGCTCTCCAACCAGAGTGGCAGCAGCTGTGTTTATTGTTCCGCACACCTGCATGTCCTGGGCAGAAAATCAAGGATGTGTTTCGCCATCTCCGTTATGTCGTGCGACGTTAGCCACTGAACCCGAAACATTCCTATTTCCACTTTCCGAAGCAATCTCTGTGAGTTCGTAACAAACTGAGAAATTCGGGCTGTGTTGCCTTCCAACTATGCTAAGGCAAGGGATTCAACTCCTACATCGGTCAGTTGGACTAAAATGTTGACTTCTCGTCCTTAACTTGGGGACGCAAGTTACAAGTTCCTCTGAAGTCGGAGTGGGTTCGCCTGCTGGCGAGGGACATTAGTAATAGGAAAATCTAATCCACATGAAAAATTCAGTCCAGTGCTACTAAAAATAGGGTGTATGGACTACGCTCGAATTCAAAGCGAGTGAGCGAAATCAAACAATTATGATCTGACGCCTCAACCCTACTTGTAACACTCTACGTAATCCCGCAGGACAGCAGTTCGTGCAGGAAACAACATCGCAGACACCGACTGATTCCCAGTGAACGAAAAGAAAAGGAGGACTAATGTAAAACAATAATAAATACATAATTACATAGAACAGGTGACACAAAACGGAACATTATTAGAAAGAGGAGACAGCAGGAGACAAGAGAAAAGAAAGACAGCTATGGGGAAATAACCGACATGGCCAACAATCTTCATGAATTCATTTCTTCAGGAGGGGCTATAATGTGTCATCTGGATTGATTGGAAACCAGTAGCAGAAATCATTATTTTCATATCAGGAATGAACGACATTATATCATGATTTGTTACTCCTCTAGGGCCATATAGAAGGAATTGATATTGTTATTATGATTTCTTATTTCAGTGTATGAATACGCAAACAAATCCAGCCACTTCCGCGAAGTGATACAGAAACAGAGGTAATATTTATCACTGCAAACTATACTTAACGCTTTATTCCTCACAGTTCTGGGTTAAACTTCCGCTTCCCAGTTATTAGGAGCCGCGGTGATTAGGCTGTAAGCCTTGTGGTCACGGGTACGAATTCTCATCAAGGTAATTTTCACATTACATATATATTTTTTTAAAAATTGGGATGTAAAGTCGACGGACGTGGTATCGATCCCTAAATCTCTCGGGTCGATTGGTCTGTAAAGATATGAGACTAGCACCATATACCAAATACACCCCAAGGAGGGTGGTGTGATACTGACCACATCACTCACCATGTGCCGATGTTTTTTTTTTCTTTTTGGGCATATCCTTTTTAAAGGACATCGCAGCATTTTACTGCTATTGTTGATGTCTTGGCAAGTTTACGTTTAGTAGTTTTTCATTGCTTTCTGAATGACTGGATCCCATACCAATTCGTTAGAACTCAGCGCAATGCGGTCTGCTGCCAAATCTATTGCAGCTGTGTTTCGACGGCGGGTAAGCGGGCTTACGAAATGCGTCCGTAAGGTAGGTCTTCACCACAGAGACCGGCAAGTGCCGATTGGGCTATACAAATATGCATCATCACTATGCCGGCGCTGCGGCTAAGAGGTGACGGACGCAGTTGGTAATCCCGCATACCGCGTTCGAAACATAGCTGCGAGCGATTTGGCAGCAGACCGCCTTGCTTTAGGTTGTATAAAATGGTACGAGTGCCGGTAGTTCAGAAAGCGATGGCAAACTACTGAACGTACACTTGCCAAGAAATCACAAACAGCCAAAAAATGCTGGGTTTGATTGTGATGTCCTTTAAAAGTAAATGCAACTAACTTTAACTGGCACCATATGCTCAGTTCAAAGAACAAGAGCGGTAGCCACATTCTGAAGCAAAATATTCTTCACATTTATCTTTGACAAATGAATGTAGAGCGCAGTGGGTACCACTTGACGTTAGACAATTTCATCATCCTGAGTTCAGTTCTCGACAGTTGTCAGAGCTGTCGTATTTTCCGACCAGCACAAGTCCTTACATAAGTGAAAATGTGATGAGAAATGTACAAGAAATGAGAGGATTCGTCATCAACTTAACATCAACAATAAACGATATGAGGTGAAAGTTTTGATTCGCGAGTGTGTAGTTTGACATTACTTATTAGGTTAGTCTGTCTGAAGACTCACGTTGAAGTGATCTGATCATGTCCCTCCACTATGTCGTGTTCTCAGCAAGTGTCTTCAGCTCAACGTCGCTGCATGCTTGTGTGATATAGTTGTAGTTGTTTTGGTATTTTTTGTTGACATCCTTTTGTACTTTTGCCCCGAATCTTACTTCTAATCATTTCAGTAATGCACGTCCATGTTTCATCTTGTGACAGAGCCAGGAAAACCCTTTTTTGTACGATGATCAGTAGTTGGCTGTTTCCGCAATGTCTTTAAGAGTTTGTTCATTTGATCTCTTTTCTGTACAGCTCACTCTATGAGTCCAGCTACAACATCCTATATCTATAGCTTATATATTTTTGTCATCTTTATTGTTTTGAGTCAATATTTCGGAGCCGAACAGTGCAATGGACCAGAAATGCGCAGTGATTATTCTTTTTCGCAGCTCAATATTACATTGATTTTAGAAGTGTTAGTGACAGATAGGGCCTTAAAATAATGGCTGCCTTTAGTCCAAAATTATTACTAATTATCTGCTTTTATGCCCAGAAATAAATGTACATGAAATGTCTGCGTCAATCGCTGTGAACATAACAAATAAAAACAACACATTCAGCACTTCTATACAAATGCCAGCCGTCTGGGGTTAAAAGGTTAAAACGGAAATGTTCTCTGCCAGACATATGTTTCACCATTGTGTTTTAGGCGCATGTGTCCAATGACTGGCGGCAAGCGAGGTGTAATGCGGCCACCTTAACTTTACAGGAAGTGTTTGAGGTATCCGCGTAATGAGAGTTGGCGTTATGGTTGCAGTCCTAGTCGAACACATTCAATCATTCGTTCCGGTGACTGAACGCAGGATCACTGTGTTAAAAGACGATCGGGCTAAATTCCTATATTATATAATATTTACTACATGACTGTTTCGTCACAAAGCAATATTGATTAATTAGTAAGGGTAACGCTTTTAGCGATCGAAGCGTCAGAGGTAGATCAAGAGAAATTATGCTGGATGGATTGGGACGGTGGCATGGAGGAATATCATCAATATATTTGATCCAGAACACCAAACACCGAGATCTGTGGAGAGACATAAATGTCTACGTCTGTTGACATGGCATGTGATGATAATCTCTTTTACGGAATAGTGTCATTTGATGAGATCTTATGAACTACCGTATACGGTAGACGGTATTAGCGCCGAATGTTGAGCGAAGCTCACCAAACCCGACAGCCTATACTGTGTCAACGACTTCGGGCACAGGAGTGCAATTTGGAGAGTACGGGCCTTTTCCTATTGCGAGGAAATGCAATTTAATGACTAAACGTCATAGCCGGGCAGACCAGGCCCAAAGCCTTGGTCGGCAATAGTACCGAAGCTCCGACAGGAGGGCAGTTAGAGCTTGCTTTGCTTATCCGGCAGCTTCTGCAGCTTGTCTTATTGCAGCGTATTGGTGTCACCTTTCCTCTAGAGTTAATAACTAGGTAGGCTGAGATAGGGATCATGCAGCATAGACAACACATGGTCTCTACACTGTAGCCCAGGCTTTGTGCTATAGAAAGATATAACTCCATCAATGTTCCCGTATTAAGCCTTTTTTTAAAAAGCACAATGTAACAAACTATCGTCTGCCAAGACTTTACGACGCCAGTGAGTGATCTGAATGTACACCGCTTTTCATGACACACAGGCCTCAAAAAGAAGAAAGAAGAGATCAAGATAGTCCAACAGCTCGGTAAAGGAGATACAGAGGCAGAAAGCTTGCATAATACGGGATCGTTAGAGGTCACGAATATGTACCCAATAGCTGGGTGAAGTAGAAACAGACGGAGGCGGAAAACTGTCATAATACGGCATTGCTAGAGATTAAGAGAATCCAATAGCTAGGTGAAGGAGAAAAAGACAGATGCAGAAAGCTTTCTAATAGGGCATTGTTAGTATATAAGCGCGTGTTGTTAGGAGAAAGGTAAAGCCAAATGATAACAAAAATGGCAAATTTATACCATATTAACCCAGTCGGGGGGTGGGGAAATCGTGGCTGAAAGGTTAAACTGTCCGCCTCAGGCTCAGATGGTACACGTTTCGATGCCAGTAAAGGGCTGGGCACTTTCCCAAGAACCATTAGTACCTACTGATATCCGACGCCAGCCTGATCTCTTGTGTACTGATATGGAAAACCTAGCCATTTCTGATATGGACGAAAAACAGGAGGTCCTGTGTGCAAGTTATTAAAATCCCACATTAAAATCCCACATTAAAATTCCCACATTAAATTCCCACGGAAGATGGAAATAGCAAAGAGTATACCGTAAAGCCACTGCCGTGGCAAATTGTTAGGAAAGAAAACCTACCCATGCGTAGATTGAATTCGTTACCTTGGAAGGAATCTATAGAGGAGGTAAACTTGAGATAAACGTATGCTGAAATAGGGATACACTGAACTCGGAGGTACATAGCTAGGTGTGAAGCACCCCCCTCGACAGAGGATTGATTGATTGATTGATTGATTTAGGAACCGACATCACAGCATTCGGGACGTTCCCATAAGCGCTCCGTTCCCATCCTCAGCAGCCAGCGAAGAGTTCCAATACTAATAGTTCCAGTAGCAATCTGATTATATGTCCGTCTCGCCTTTCCTCTGAGCGTCGATCGTCGGCCAGATCCCCTCGTCACACCTCGCTGTCTCATTCTTGCCAGACCATGGTGATCCATTTGCTCCTCCGAGGTGTGCACGTGCACCCACAAGGCCGCGACCACGTCTGTCTTGTCATGCATCAATACTCCACCAAGTTTTGCCGAGCCAGCCAAACTGTCCGCCTGTTCATTCCCCAGCACACCGGCATGCCCCGGAGAAAAGATCCAGGTGATGCTTGCTCCCCGTGACCTCCGAAGCGAAGCAAGCCACTCTGCACGAAGCTTGCCTGTTCTCACCCTCCTCAGCATGCTTTCTGAGTCAGTTACAATCACAGTGTGTGTATATGTCGTGTTCTCTATCCAGCGGAAAGCTGCACTGACCGCCTCCACCTCCATTCTTAAGCTAGATGTTGTATCATCATATGCCAGGCTCTCCTGCACCAAACGCCAACCATTAGCTTTTGCTAAGCACTCCCAGGCACTTCTCATGCCTCTCAACACTCACCCATCCGTGTAGATAATCACATCACCCGGGCGAGAATTATCCTGAATTAGTTGCTGAATTTCCACTTCCGTGGCCTCTGCTGGCCACTCCCTGCACTCCCGGCTCAATGTGATTATAACTCTGCACAAGTCTGACTGCTTCGCTGGCACTCTGACCCACTCCTCTCCTCGCCTGATGTTCTCCAAGGGGCACACCTGTCTGACCGTATCCTCCTCCTGAGCCATCCATGATTTCCCTCTTATCAGTCTCTGACCTTTAACTACGTCCAGCGCCTCAGGCAACGGGTGATCTGTGTCTGCAGCTACTCTGAGGTATGCCTTTGCCTGCATCACCTTGTGCCTACCAGCAACAGTAGGCAGACCAAGGATGTAACGCGTACACACTACTGGAGTGTCTCTGGTGCATCCAAGAATGACCCGCATAGCTTCGTTCTGTATGCGCTCTAATTTCACCAGCTGACTCTTTGAGACAGTGAGCAGTCCTAGTCCATAATCAATCACTGAGAGGATCAAGTGCTGGTATAGTGTAAAGAGCATTCTCTGCTCCGTGTCCATTGCAACCATAGTTTTAAGTGCATTGAGTCCCTTTTGAGATCTTGTCACAACCGTCTCCACATGGTCCTTGAAGGACAGACTCCTGTCAAATGTGATTCCCAGATACTTCAGTTTGTTCTCTCTGTTGACGCTTCTGCCATCTATCGTGAGGCTTGGGGCATCATCTCTGACAATCCTGTTGTCCAGAGAGCACCACAACACAGCCGCCTTTTCCGGGTGGATGACAACACTCATTTCAGTGCACCAGTCAATCACTTTGTCTACTGTCACCTGTAGCTCCTGGGCTATTTCTCCCCTGCCTGTATGCAAGAATATCATCTGCAAATGTTAGAATCCTTCCAACCCCTGGTGCTTCTAGGTATGCAATCTTGCTCGTATACACATTAAAGAGCACCGGTGTGACTGCAGATCCCTGTGGTAGTCCCGGGGTTAACATTTGTGGCTCTGAGGTCCATGCACCCAGACGGAGAGCAACCCGACGAGAGTGCAGGACGGCTGCTATCCAGTTCACCAACCAGGGATTGACCCCCTTCTCCATCAGTGCGGTCATCAAAATATCATATCGAACTCTATTGTACGCATCCTCGAGATCAGGCGCTGCCGCCATCGTTTCCTGTCTACTCTGAAACCCCTCATAAACGTCAAAGGCAAAAGTGGTTGCATTTGACCAGGTATCTTTTCCTGGCCTGTAGCTCCCCAGGCCACTTGGAAGAAGCTTCTCTCTTTCCAAAAAATCCTGCAGCTTAACAGCGACTATCTTCTCTAAAACCTTCCCAAATGTATTTTGAAGGGTGATGATCCTAAAGCCGCTAAGCTTTGACTCGACAGAGGAGTGAAGAATAAGAAGAAATCATGCACGTAGCAGGAATTTTCTGTTTTATATGAAGTGTTTGGACCATCATATTGTGTATGCCTGAGTGCGCAGAGGATTAAGTTGTCAGTCTTTCTCTCCTGTAGCGAATGTCGAGAACTGACATCGACCCCACGTCCGACCACGCTCATGGCACATTCAGAGTAACGTCCTACCTAACCATTACACCAACACATCCGCCTCTGTCATAATTATTAGTAGGGAACCACTGCAAGAATGCAACTCTTGCATACAACGTGATTGCAATAAAGAGGCAACTGATCTAGGCCACAGAGATTTCAGAACAGGACTGAAAGATACTAAAGAGGACAAAATATTCCAAAAGAAGAGTTTGCAAGAAAGAAGAAGGAAAGATCTTGATAGATGACTCTATTGGTAAGGAGGTGAATCTAGAACATATTTCTTTCGCCGTCTGTATTCCGCTAATAGACCACTTTTGCTTTGTTTATTCTCGAATTCTATTCCGAAGCAAGCAATCAATAACATTCTTTGTTTTGTGTAATTTTTATTAGCGTTCTGTGTTTCTTGTTTCAGCCCATGGAATTATAACACAAAAACATGTCGTTTTAAATTTCATTCCAGCAAACGGACCCGCATATTGAAACTGTTTTGTGAAAATCTAAACTGTCCTTAGAACATGGACGACATCCGAAGGGAGATGTAAGGAAGGAGAGTTCAGAATTCCTTTCTATCAGAGGGTAATCAATGAATTTTCCACGTCTCTCTCTCTCTCTCTCTCTCTCTCTCTCTCTCTCTCTCTCTCTCTCTCTCTCTCTCTCTCTCTCTCTCTCTCTCTGTGTCTCTCTATCTCTCTCTCTCTCTCTCTCTCTCTCTCTCTCTCTCTCTCACTTTCTCTCACTTTCTTTCACCCCCCCTCTCTCTCTCTCTCTCTCTCTCTCTCTCTCACTTTCTCTCACTCTCTTTCACCCCCCCTCTCTCTCCCTCTCTCTGTGTGTGTTACACCCCACTCATCTTATAATAGGCCCAGTGTTGCAACGTGTTTCAACTTCTTTAACTCTTTGTGTACTACTAGCCTTTTTGCGTGAGAAGCACTTTACATCTAGATACTGGAAGTCAGATCAGATTACTTGTAAACTATTGCATTCAATTAATTAATCCACTATTCTCCCACACGATATTTCAAAGCTGCCCATCCCCTACAGTTTCTATGTAACTAATTTCGTTTAAATGAGTATTACTTTAAACATTAGTATACCCCAAGTCACTTGAAGAGAGTTACAAATCGTCCCAAACATACCAAACTCCACTTAGAGTGGGTAGAGTTGTTGAGACTCTCCAAGTCAATATTAGATGTAAGACGTGGATGATTTTCTAGGCGATATTTTAGGTTCAGTAATTTATCATTGTCGGTCTCCATGGCTAGGAGCTAGTGGACGCGATTCGTAAGCCCGCTTACCTGCGTTCGAAACACAGCTGTGACCGATTTGGCAGCACACCGCATCGCAATGAGTCTTAACGTGTTGGTATGGGAGCCGGTCGTTCAGAAAGCAATGGCAAACTACTGAAGGTAAAACTTGCCAAGACATCAACAACAGCAGTAAAATGCTGGTGTTGGCAGTGTTGACTAATTTCATTCATGTAAAAAGTATATGCAAATAGAAATTTATCTTTGCTTTCTGAATGAGAAGTCAACATTATAGTCCAACTGACCGGCCTGTGGAAGTTTAAGTGCGCACGGGAAGTTGAAGTGCGTCTTAACCCTCTTGGCCATAAAGACCTCTCCAATATGAGATAAAAGGCTTAAATTCCACTTGTTTCATAACTTAAGATAGCAGATATTGATGAATGTAACTCAGAAATAGCCAAAATTACAACTAAACATTTGTTGCCAGAGAGTCCAGCAAAAAGAGAAAGTTGTCTTGGAATAAACCCGAGCATTTGAGGGATCCCTGCGAAGTTGTCAACAAACTCAAGTTGACTGTTGCTTTCTTTAAATGTGTAAAGATTGAGGTCTGAAGGAGAACGAAGAAGAGGAGAAAGAAGAGAAGAAGAAGAAGCAGACAAGAAAGAAGAGGAAGAAGCAGCGGCAGTAGAATAAAGAAGAAGAGAAGGAAGAAGAAGAAGAAGAAGAAGAAGAAGAAGAAGAAGAAGAAGAAGAAGAAGAAGAAGAAGAAGAAGAAGAAGCAGAGGAGAAAGAAGAGAAGAAGAAGAAGCAGACAAGAAAGAAGAGGAAGAAGTAGCGGCAGTAGAATAAAGAAGAAGAGAAGGAAGAAGAAGAAGAAGAAGCAGAAGAAGAAGAAGAAGAAGAAGAAGAAGAAGAAGAAGAAGAAGAAGAAGAAGAAGAAGAAGAAGAATATACAATGTACTGTTTGTAGTTCATTCAAGTATCTGTATAATTCAATTCTTCAAATCTGTATGTTGAAATGTGGTGGAAATTTGAGTTATAAGTTGACTTGAATGAATCAGCCTTATATCCAACATCATTAAATACACACCATCAGGGGAAAGGAACCCCCCCCCCCCCCCCCCCCCCCCAGGAGTACACGGTAGCTTAGTGGCTAGAAACTTGCCAATCGGCCCGTTGGTCATGGGTTCGAATCCCCTGGGATGGGATTTGTAAACTAGGCCTTGGCTCTCAGGTGGACCCAGACGAACATTGGTACCTGGAAATGTCTTGGGAGGTCAAGGCAGTCGGCCTGCAACTGACCATATCAGCCACGGATTGCTTTATATAACAATATGGTTCAGCACAATATGCCCAGTGCACATAAGGCATGTACAATGGTCCTTTATTTTCTCTACTTTGCCATATGGGAGGATCTATGGGGTGAACACTGAACACCACGCTACGTCTCCACACTTAAACGCGCGCGCCATGACACAAGCATGGACGAACTCATAACAGTGCATTAACTGGTAACACTGGCACGCACACACAGACACGTACAGGGACTACGCTCACACACGCACACACACACATACAAACACATAGATGCGTAAGATGCCCACTGATATACATACAAACAGACAGATCAACAGACATATAGGGAGATAGTGTGTGTGTGTGTGAGAGAGAGAGAGTCAGAGAGAGATAGAGAGAGAGCGAGAGAGAGTGAGAGAGAGAGGGGAGAGAGAGAGAGAGAGAGAGAGAGAGAGAGAGAGAGAGAGAGAGAGAGAGAGCCAGGCAGGCAGACAGACGCAGATCCTTAGTGTTAACTGGATTTCAAAATCTCACCCGTCATTGGATCTGTTCCACACCCGAGTGGGCGCTACTTCCCACTTTAGAAACCGCAGATTCAGACCGTAGGAAGAAAACATTAATAACATTCAGATACTGCTTTAAATCAATATATTCCACGGTGTTGCATAGCAGTGAATCTTGGTATGTGAAAGAACAAATTAGGGAGAGATTGGAGGCCACGAATGTTGAGAATACACTGGAAAGCTAGAGTAACTAACAACGATTGGATGGACTAAAGCAAGTAGAACATTATATGAAGCTCTAAGAAAAAGGCAAAGAGCTTTGGTCATATACAGAGAAGAGAGGCATCGAGAACTCGTGAATATATGTCGGACCGACAGAAATGTTGCTAATTGGTGTAAGACAGTAGCATGGAGGGATATCTGTAATAGAATTCCAAGGGTTGAGATGTGTGGAAATACTTACACGATTCGGCAAGGCACATGCTGATGATCCTAGTTGAGTTGAGTTGAGCTAAGAACCGACATCACTGCACTCAAGACATTCCCAGACGCGCCCCGTTACCTCGTTCAACAGTTAGCGAATAGTCATACTACTAACCGTTCCCACCTATATCTGATTGAAAGTTCTCCTTGTCTTCCCTCTCAGGTTTGAGATTCTCCCAGAACCCTGCCGATCTCCGTAATATCATTCTTTCCACATACTTGTTCTCAATCTGTTTCCCCGCCTTCTCCACCTGGTCCCACAGGCTCTAGACCACCTCTCCCCTGTCCATAGGTAATGTACCACTAAGAGGTGCATTCCCTGCCAGCCTATCAGCCTGATGATCCTAACATAAAGACACTATTTAAAATGTCTAGGTAATGTATTCAGCTGTATCTAGCAAAAGAAATTTATTGAAAATAATGACATTATTTGGCATATCTTAAGTGGTTGTTTGTAATGCTGACTGCCCGCCAACTTCCGTGGATAGTTGCATATTAGGAATTAGGAATCCTGCATCAAGAGACAACATGGCAAGTCTTTTCTGGTGTCTATCTAGTGCAGCAGTGATCCCCAGTCGGGGCTAGGCCTGCTTTCTAGGAGTCACATAAAGTGTTTTATAAGATGGTAAAATTGAGAAACGGTTTCTGAGTTGGTGGTGTAGTGGCTAGTGCGCCTACCTTTCAAAACAATGGTCCTGGTTCAATCCCCAGTAGAAACATTATTATTATTTCCTACCCTTACGGCAATAGGGTTGAACTAGCTGAATAAAAATGTGTGCCATATAATATAAAACAAACTCTGGTATAGAAAGGTAACAAGGAAGGCCTAACCTTATAATGCCTTGGCCAGGAATATGTGAAGGCATCTAACACTTCACATTCCAACTGCTGTAATTGCCAGGGAAATATACCTGAGACTATGTAACTGTCTTACACCTTGCAAGTTAGTTTTTACAGACTTTGCACTCAACCCCAGCATTTGTTTTGGCTTTTTGTGATTTTTTGGCAAGTTTACCTTCAGTAGTTTGCCATTGCTTTCTGAACGACCGGCATTCATATAATTTTATAACATAACCCAACACAAGGCGGTCTGCTGCCAAATTGCCCGCAGCTGTGTTTTGAACGCGTTATGATGGATTACGAACTGCGTCCGTAGTCCCTTCGCCTCGCCATAGAACGTTAAACCTGATGGTTAAAACATAATCAAAATGTCTCTAATTGTGCCAACGTCAGCAACATAAATATCAGACAGTTAACAATCGCGTGTGGTATAAGGGCCTAAAAGGGAAGCTAGGAATGGGAAAGCTGTTGCATACCATTATGTCGTAAGAGGCCACCATGGAGGTTGGGGTGAGACTGGCTAATTCCGTAGAAAACTTTAGTTGCAACATTCAACCAACCATGAACAAATCTACAAAGGGCTTGATGTAACTCGATTGAGGGTCTGTGCGTTATTAGGAGACGGATGGCAAAAGAAGATGATGATGATGTGTTGATGATGATAGCAGTTTACAATATCTTAATTATGAAAAGGATATGTATGTAGATGTCACTAATCAATACAAACAGGAGATTTTCTCTGGAGCTGTCAGAACAACATTCGGGTATCGGCTATCACTGGCATTTCCTAGTGCAGCATAATAAGGTCGAGAACTCAGCATTGCATCACCAGCCATCGCAGACAGTTCCTGTGATCTCAGTGGTTCTCAACCGGTGTGGAATTCCCCCCCCCCCCAACCCAGGGGGGAATTTCAGGGTTTCCAGGGAGGGGGGGGGGGAATGAAGACCATTTCAAGATCGTGTTAATACAAGAACCGATTACTTGACATAGTTTTTCCCTTCATACTTTACAGTTATGTATGTCTCGTCCTTCTAAAATTCATTTTATAAAGTAAGTAGACCCACAAATCATGTTTTATGTGGATGTCTAGACTTGTTTTAGTATATGCTATTACATTTGCCTTCCACTTTTACGTATACTGTGTAGGGGTGAGGGGATTTTTAGATAGGAAATATGAAAGGGGGAATGACGTTCTGAAAATACGGTGAAGGGGGGAACGGGCCAAATTTTTGATAGGAAGGGGGGGGGGAATGGCGTTCTGAAAATATGGTGAAGGGGGGAATGGGCCAAAAAAGGTTGAGAACCACTGTGTTATCTGATCGGCCTCCTGTTATCTGATCGGCCTCTGTTGTAGCAGGCAGTTCCTGTTATCTGATCGGCCTCTGTTGTCGCAGGCAGTTCCTGTTATCTGATCGGCCTCTATTGTTGTAGTACTTGGGGATCATCAGGCCTAATATATAGATATCTGGCAAACGACTAAGCTCTGAACGTGAACATTCCATGGTTGAGCCTAGAAAATGTACATCATATATCACCGCTGCTTTAATTGGATCTTCTTGGATGGCGAGGAATGCTTTTGTGCCATAACTAATTTCTTATCATGATCAAAGATAGTGCATGAGGTTGTGCTCAGGTTTGTTTGTTTGTTTGTTTGCATATCCTTTACAGGACATCGCTGTCAACATCAGTATCTTTCAGCTGATTGTTGATTTCTTGGCAAGATTACGCTCAGTAGTTTGCCATTGCTTTCTGAGTGGCCGGCTCACATATCCCGTAAGTTACCGACGCGATTCGAACCACTGCTGATTCTCACCGTCGTCACGTTACTTACGAGAGTATACGAGATTACGTAGAAAAGTTGCTAACCTCTAGGCTAAGAAGCCGGCTGTGCTAAGATTAGGAAAGGGGAAATAGAAAGAAATTGCAGGTATGAAAATAAGACTGACGCAGATGATATAACCTAATTAAGTAGGCTGCTACTAGGCTGAGGACAGGGGTTAAAAAAAGGCGGGGGGGGGGGAATAGAAAGAAATTACAAACATAAAAATAAAACTGATGCAGATGCCGTCATCTCATTGAGTAGGTTGATTTAAGGATGGAGGGTGGGGAAAATAAAGGAACTACAGATGAAGTAGGGTAGATGAATTCTCCACATCATGTAGGTTGTTTTCATGTTAGGGACCAGGATATAGAAAGGAATTGCAGGAACGACGATACTACTGATGCAGATGACTTCACTTCATTGAGTAGGTTGTTCTCATGCCGAGGTGGAGGAAATAGAAAAAATTTCAGGCCTGAAGATACGAGTAGGGTAGATGACTTCAACTCATGAAATGTGTGGAATGTCATAGAGGCGATGCAACAAATACAAATCTACATGATACTATAACGTGTCGACAAATATGAACCCACTGCTTTACCTTCCCAAGAGAAAGTTAATGATCAGGTTAAACAACTTTAATGATGAAGTGACATATTCGAAAACTGCATGTCAGGATTCTCACCGGACATGACATAATAATAAACGGATATGCAATTACGCACTTGAATATGATTACATAATCGTGACTAAATTTACCTAGCCTTGCAGTGAAAACAAAATAACAAAGAAACACTTGAAATTGTATACTGAAGGAGTAGACATAGATTAGCAACATGATGATTTTCTGTGTGTTTTAATTATGGTAAAATTTAGAATTTATGAATATATAAGTTCGGTATAGTGACTTGGTCAAGATATAAAATTCCATAACAAGTGGCGTACACAGTAATGATAACACATTTGGTCACACACACACACACACACACACACACACGCACGCACACACACACACACACACACGCACGCACGCACACACACACGCACACACACACACACACGCACGTAAGCACGCACGCACACACACACACGCACGCACGCACGCACACGCACACACACACGCACGCACGCACGTAAGCACGCACACACACACACGCGCGCGCACGCACACGCACGCACACACGCACACACACGCACACACACACATAAATAACATACTGCAAATTGGTGTGATAAGTCACATTCGCTACCTTGATGAGTTGTAGTTATTATTCTTGTTTTTGAAGCACAATTTAACAAATCAACGTCTGTCAAGTCAGCAAGGTGCCAGCATCTCTCTCTCTCTCTCTCTCTCTCTCTCTCTCTCTCTCTCTCTCTCTCTCTCTCTCTCTCTCTCTCTGCCTCCTCTTCTAGTAACCAGTAACCACACCTTCCACTTGTGTTATTTTTTCTATGTCATTGTAACCTTTAATATGGTCAAAGTATTTCAGTGTCTGAGACACGGGGCTGTTTATCAGAGTATAATAAAAAAAACAACGTATGTGTCAACTATATAAACAAAGACAACGATCTAAATTCATGACATGTTCTTCACTATGGCCAGCTAAGATGTAGGGACTCATTATTTGTTGTCTGCGCCAAATAGAAGGATTATGATGGTATGACAAAATCACTAATGTGCATGCAGCTCATGGAGAGAACTAGACAAATACCAATGAACCAAAGGGGATGCTGAGACACTGGCGCTGGACAGGGCATACACTGAGATAGCCTGAGAACAGTATAACTAGAAAAACCTAAGTCAGGAAACTGGCGCTGGACAGGGCATACACTGAGATAGCCTGAGAACAGTATAACTAGAAAAACCTAAGTCAGGACACTGGCGCTGGACAGGGCATACACTGAGATAACCTGAGAACAGTATAACTAGAAAAACCTAAGTCAGGAAACTGGCGCTGGACAGGGCATACACTGAGATAGCCTGTGAATAGTATAACTAGAAAAACCTAAGTCAGGAAACTGGCGCTGGACAGGGAATACACTGAGATAGCCTGTGAACAGTATAACTAGAAAAACCTAAGTCAGGAACACACAGGGAAAAAGAAAGATAGAGGAAGACCTACAAGATCACGTAGAAGAGAAGTAAACAGAGAAATCAATAATATGGGAAGTACGTGTGTGGGCAGAGCTGCACGAGATAGCTAACGATATGAGGACGTGCAGTGAGGGCCTATATCCCAGAGGAGGACAGAGTGCAATAGAAGATAGAAGAAGACGTAGGGACGCAGTGTGAAACCTTCGTCACGAGATAGCTAACGATATGAGGACGTGCAGTTAGGGCCTATATCCCAGAGGAGGACAGAGTGCAATAGAAGATAGAAGAAGACGTAGGGACGCAGTGTGAAACCTTCGTCATGTGATCGCCCATACTCGTCCAGGCTAATGTCAACAATGATATACAAACATATCTAGGGTCATGACCGTAGATTGACATGTAGCCATGCAGGTAGAAGGGATCCGCCCTAGCACAGTGGCTAACGCGCTTGCTTGCAGGCCCGGCATGCAAGTGTTTGAGTCGTCACAGAGGCGGGCTATTTGTAAAGTCGACCTTTGCTCTCAGGTTGACTCGGCCTAAAATGTGTAGCAGGAAATGTTCTGAGAGGTAAAAGCCACCGTTGTGAAATTGACCACTTCACCCATCTAATGTTGATGGGTCTATAAAATAGAAGGTTAGCAACATTTACTCAATAACCCGCAAAGTGTGGAAAACGCCCCTTACTTTAAGATTTAGTTGAGATAGGTAAACGGCATGACAGTTAGGTAAGTGGGTAGGTAAGTAATTATGTCTGTCAGTAATTAGGCAGACATACATAAAAGTATATAGCCATGTGTGCACTTGTAGATGAGTGAGTCTCTGCGTCTGTGTGTATATCAAATTTTGTCGGATTGCGTGCTTATGTATGTGTGGGTATATGGATGTATGTTTTGGCGTCTGTGTGTATATCTAATTTTGTCGGATTGTGTGCTTATGTATGTGTGGGTATATGGATGTATGTTTTGGCGTCTGTGTGTATATCTAATTGTGTCGGATTGCATGCTTGTGTATGTGTGAGTATATGCATGTATGTAGGGATGTATGTATGAGTATATGCTTTTATGTAGTAATGTATGTGTGAGTATATGCAAGTATGAAGGGATGTATGTGTCAGCGTCTGGGGCTAAGTGGTGATGAACACAGTTTCAATATCCGACACGCCGGGTTCGAAGTCATCCGCAGACGATTTGGGACATTGAGAACGATTTGGGAACAAATCGCTTTGCTTTGATTTTCATATTGGCATCAGCGTTGACCGTCCAGGAAACCATGGTAGCTTCTGTAGGTGCAGTTACCTAGAAAATCACAACCTCCCCCCCCCCCCCCCAAAAAAAAAAATGCCGGCATTGATTGCGTTGTCCCGTAAAGGATAAACAACTAACTTTAAAGTGATGTATGTATGTGTTTACATCTGTATGTCTAAATTCTTCAAAAATATATATTTGTGCGTGTTTACGCATATTTGCTTGTGTTTATGAGTGTGAATACTATAACATTCGCTAACTGTATATAAGCGCAATTCAATTTTCCGGGTACGAAGCTCGTGTTAAGGGAACCAGAAATCGTTTTGTCGGCCAACAGGCATCAACTTACGCCCCAAAGAGTCGTCGGAACGATCAAGCAAAACATGACAACCAGCTAGCACGCAATCGGATTCTGGTTATTTGCAACTGAAATAACCAGCTACGAGCCAAGTGAAGGAAGAAGAACTTCATTTGCAATAAAAATGAATATCTCACAAGAAGTGATGTCATTTCACTCCATTTTCAGCATAACATATAATCATAGGGATAGAGGGACAGGCAAGCTCAGTCTATGAGTTATGATTGTTCAGATACTGATCTGTATTAGAGTTTTTGCCATTTCGTGGCAATGCTTTGGTCTCGTTTGTGATAATAAATTTCGGTTGCTCATCGATTTTATAAAATAAAATCTGCAAGATTATTTCAGTTTGTTTGGCGATTTCTGCAGCTAACAGCAATTCATGTGAATAATGACTAATTTGATTCATTAGTATGGCGCGTGGCAAGAACCTCTGCCAGAAGTTCTAGAGTAATTGATCTTCTTGTTTATTACGTCAGAGCTATTGATTCAAGCCGGCACATTCTTCCTTAATTCTTGATTGTTCTATAATTCTTGATTGTTCCAAACAGTTACTTTAAAGAAAAATCAAATAAATGTGTAATGTGACTTTCAAGCTCGACACATGATCGATACAAACACGTACAAAAACAATGTTACGACCGAAGTCTTGGTCATTGTGCAAACGACGGAACACAATAACACTTAACTGAAAAACACACATGTTTAAATCATATACGGCTATCTAACACTTGGATTTTAACGCCCACTTCTCGTTCAGAGAGCAATGACTAACTACTGAACGTAAAATTGCCAGGGATGTCAGCCTTAGGTTGATTGCAACGTTCTGCAAAGGACATGCAACATAAAAATACATTACGACAATGAGATATAATTAACTAAATCATAAAATGGGAAATTCATTTACCCCTATTTTTGGTTACTTCGAAGTAATAACAGAGTCCATGGGAGCACTCTCCCGCTGTTGATACTTCACCTCGACATCGCAAGGTACAAGAGGAACATGATGAGATGAGATGAGATGAGATGAAGTAATAACTTGACACACCACACATCGTTAAAAAAATAACTGTATGACCGCACTGGATGTAATTAACTGCTGAACTTTGATTGGGTACATGATCATCATAATCTCACTTGAATATATCCATTAGTACATTTTTTTTTTAAAATTCGCATATCCTTTACAGGACATCGGTGTCAACAGCAGCATCTTTCAGCTGTCTGTTGATTTCTTGGCAAGATTACGCTCAGTAGTTTGCCATTGCTTTCTGAGCGGCCGGCTAAGTTATCCCGCAACTCACCAGCGGGGGTAGAACCGCTCCCAGTTCTCGCCCGCTACGAGACTCTGCGTGATAAACGGGATTACGGAGAAAGTGTTGTAATCTCTCGGCCAGAGAGACCAGCCATTAGTACATAGAACTAATAATTTTAACTAATTAACACCACAAGCCAAGGACAACACCATGCTTTATGAAGAGGGAAAAATAAAGAGGTTTAAAAAAAAAAAAAAAGAGGCAAGAACGCGTCACAATCTTTTACGCTTAGCAAATTAAAATGTATTCAGAATTAACAATATTGCATTGATAAATCTCTCTGAAGAGTGTAGATATAACTGTGCTACTGTGCAGCATGTTTTCAAATGTTGTTGATAAATTCGCCAATGTGTGACTGGCGCCCATGAGGAAGTCAAAGAATAGTGATACTGTAACCAGTCTCGTAAATCTTAAGCGACCATTAAAGACTGTTGTCGTGAGACTGGATACCTCAAACCGCAGATAGAATGGCTGCAATACTGCACTCTTGCCGAGAGGTTGGTGATCCTAGAAGCAGGCTGTATCACTACAATCTTGCCGAGAGATTAGAGATCCCAGAAGCAGGCTGTATTACTGCACTCTTATCGAGAGATTGGAAATCCCAGAAGCAGGCTGTATCACTACAATCTTGCCGAGAGATTGGAGATCTCAGAAGCAGACTGTATTACTGCACTCTTGCCGACAGATTAGAGATCCCAGAAGCAGGCTGTATCACTGCACTCTTGCCGAGAGATTAGACATCTCAAAATCAGGCTGTATTACTGCGCTCTTGCTGAGAGATTAGAGATCCCAGAAGCAGGCTGTATCACTGCACTCTTGCCGAGAGATTAGAGATCACAGAAGCAGGCTATATTACTGCACGCTTGCCGAGAGATTAGAGATCCCAGAAGCAGGCTGTAACATTGCGCTCTTGCTGAGAGATTGGAGAACCCAGAAGCAGGCTGTATCACTGCACTCTTGCCAAGAGATTAGAGATCCCTCAAGCAGGCTGTATCACTGCATTCTTGCCGAGATATTAGAGAAGCAGGCTGTATCGCCACAATCGTGCCGAGAGATTGGAGATCCCGAAAACCGGTTGAACTACTGCAATCTTGCCGAGAGATTAGAGATCCGAGAAGCAGGCTGTATCACTACAATCTTGCCGAGAGATTAGAGATCACAGAAGCAGGCTGTATCACTGCAACGTGCTGAGAGATTAGCGATCCCTGACGCAGCCTGTATCACTGCAATCTTGCCGAGAGATTAGGGATCCCACAAGCAGGCTGTATAACTGCAATCTTGCCGAGAGATTAGAGATCCCAGAAGCAGACTGTATCACTGCAATCTCGCCGAGAGATTGTAAATCCCAGGAACAGGCTGTATCATTACAATCTTGCCAGAGATTGGATATCCCGGAAACAGACTGTATCACTACAATCTAACCGAGAGATTGAGATCGAAAAGAGGACAAAAATGTCGCAAAAATGAGTGCTGTAACCAGATGTGTCGGGAAACAATTTAGTTCTAGCTGCCTAGGTACCAGCAACAAACATCCTTCTCAGGGGGAACCAAGAAGGACAGGACGAAAAAAAGTTTACTTAGTGAATAATCAGTGTTTACAGGGCCGGCTAAATTATACCAGTGTTCTTCATCTTGGTCTCCACAAATGATTCCTAATTTATCATTGACTAGTTTAACTTCTGCCTTTTTGCTGCTTTCCATTTCAGCATTTCGAATCCTATTGAAATAATTTAAAAGCTTTGCATTATTATTATAATACGTAATATAGCCATATGGTCAGTGCTGGATCTGTTTGTCCAAAAGCCTGCCTGTTTATCACTTTAATTGTTTGTCAGTGGCATATCTTAAAATGTCCAGAATGATTCTGCTCTGTATTTTCCCACGAACTTACAATACCATCGTTCGTCTATAATTGTTACACTACTGCAGGTCACCTATCTTCTGCAACGTCACCATCTATTCTTCTCTCCGGCTGCCGGTATTTCTTCAGACAACTGAATAATTTGTGCAATAATTCAGTTGAGGTGTGTATACTGGTTTTAATAGCATCTCTCGTTCAGAAAGCAATGGCGAACTACTGAAGTAAAATTGGCTAGAAAACCAACCTGGAGTTGAGCGCAACGTCCAACAAAGGATATGCACTTGTTGTAAGCTTCTGCGTGGATACCACTTGGTCCAGCAGCGTTTACATCTTGCAGCAGTTTTAAAACTTTTTCTAATTTCTTCTTTAGATGGTTTCTCCCGTCCCAGTCTGCTTGTCGGTTAACTGTGGGGTTTTCCTTCGTGACTGGTCTGTTCAGAACTTCCGCAAAAAGAGACCAATGAACAAGTTCTTCAAGAAACAAATGAAGATCGTAAACTGATTAGAGACATTAAACGTAGACAGTCACAATTTTTTTGGGCATGTTATGAGAAGAAATGATCTGGAGAACTTGGTGACAACTGGTAAGATCGAGGGGAACAGACCAAGGAGGAGATCTAGAAGCAAGTACCTGGATGGCTTGGCCTTGTGGCATGGTCGAGACAGAAACACGGAGCTGATCCACGACTCTGGTGATCGAGTGAGATGGCAAAACATGACTGCCCACGCTTACCGGCATGGCACATGATGGATGGATGGATTACAATTTTGATACTATGATTGCCTATGATACTTTAAACTTTCATGTGACAAATCTTTGTTGTATAAAATTGTACAGGGCCCTTTAACACGCCTTACGCCTTGGAGATTAATGGGTATATGATGCTAACCCCACGTTTTAAAAACAACCGGGACTTTATTGGTGATGTGATAAATATAACACCGGCCACTTTTATTTCCCAATTCATTTTCCGGTACTCATTTTAGGCTGGGTCGACGTGGGTACCCAATTACATTGAGAAAAATCCCCCTCTATGAGGATTCGAATACGTGCTTGCCGGCAGCCAGGCACGAATGCTAACCACTTCGCAACCGCCTTTCCCTAAACTTATATATAACACATTATTTAATCAGTTATAATCTATTGTTCATCTATGTAGATGTTAACATCTATTTCATGTTGTCACACTTCTATACTTTATTTCACATGCTCTCTTATCGCCTCCCTCTTTATCTATTAGTGTGAATCTCCTTGAATATTTGATTACGCCTGTTCCAGCCCTCCAGGGACAGTGTTATATCCTCGTAGTCAGATACAACTAGCGGTTATATTCACGCAGTCAAATACAACTAGAGCCAGCTTTTCTGCCTCGTAATGAAGCAGCGCCATATTTCTCACCCTAGACCGGAAACTGGCGCTGTTTTGGTTTTGAAGTATCGTGGGAACACTTATAAATCTCTTAAGGGAATACAGCCCATAATGTTAACGGTCTCTTTTGTCACATGCAATTTGTAGCTGTTAAGCCAAGTGTATTCCTTGACTGGGTGATCATTAACTCAATTGGCACATTAAAAAATGGTTTATGTTTCTCACTGGGTAGAGTCACTACTCCATGTCTTCATGGACTAACGGTAGAGTCACTACTCCATGTCTTCATGGACTAACCAAATGGCATTGTCTGTACGTGTTTTTGACCTTTATTTTAACCCAATGAACCCTTGAAGAACAATAGGCCAGTATTTGGGACAATTATATCCGAATGTTAGTGGGGAAAAGTCAATGTAAAGTAAATTGCATGTCCTTTACATTGCAATCAACCCAAGCGTTAATTGGTATGTGTCAAGTATATCCATGGGTAGGTTGATAATGTTTCATCCATAGGTTTTAGGTATTTCAGTCAAAATTCCAAAACAATGATATGCTTCATCCACAGATGTTAGGTATTTCAATCAAAATTCTAAGTCGATGTCTAGAGTGAATGCTATGTCCATTTTATTGACCTATCGGCACTGGATAGTATATACTATTTTAGGCTTTGGCATGATAGGCTTGACCCCAGAGTCAAGTGAACTCGGAGTCAAGGTCAAATGAAAATCCGCATCGTCGCTCATTCCAACCCGTTTACCAGACTGCCACATAGACCTGTCAGTCACTGTGTCACCGCCAGTTTCTCCCTCCCACCTTGTGTTTTCTCCTTCTTATTAGTTGCGTATAGTGTCCTATTTTCATTAGTCTCTTCCTGACAACCGTTGTTATTCTAGATGTCCAAGTTATTTTCAAAATTTGTCTAAGAAACCATATCTCCGTTGTCTCCAATCACTTCCTAATTCCAAAATATTGTTTTCCCTGAGTGAATTTAGCAAAGAATACCAGGGAAAGACAGAAAACCCAATGACAATGTCCTACAAGAAACAAATGAAAACCGACGGAACAGCGTTTAGCAAGGCGACGGGGAGACCGCAAGGGCAAGGTATACGTGGTAGAGCAAGGCGTTTTAGACTCAAGTCTGGGCCTCAGGATTACTCGTATTCTGTATTGGAACTGTGCCAGCGTAAACCAACGGGGACCTATTCTAGAAAACCTAGTATACAGGAACGACATTGTAGCGCTTCAAGAGACGAGACTGGGTGATCAGTTACCCCAAATTGCCGGCTTCAAATGTTTCTACAACAGGCGACATCTGGGAATGGCGATTCTCATTCGCGACAGTATGGTGGCTTCAGAGCTAGACATGTCCAGTTGGGACAGTGACGACATACAAATACAGGTGGTTAGAGTTCAATTCGATATACCATTCGTGCTGGTTAATGTTTATGCCCCAGAAGTGTTTTATGGATTCCCAGAAGTGGCAGTGCTTAAGTGACATAATAGGTCACGAGAGAAATGTTATTTTCTGTGGCGATTTCAACGCTAAAGGCAGATCACGAGGAAACATTTCCTCCAACACACAGAGTAAGGAGCTCGAGACTGCACTTGAAACCATTGACCTGGTTTGTATCAACAGTTGCTGTGTAACCAGGACAGCAAGTCGTCCAGGTTATTAAGACAGTGGTATTGATCTGGCGCTGGTTTCTCCTTCACTCACTACAGTGTGAAGATGGGGTGTCCTAGGGTACCCCAGCAGCGACCACCACCCTTGCAGCATATTGGTGGAGAAAGGCTGAACCAGGCAGCACACGTCAATGGTCAAGACTTTCCAGTATGACAGTACAGGTCAAGATGTGGTGAGTAAAATAAGGCGCGACAAGTGCAGAAAGCTTCATGGCAGGAAAAAAAAGCTGGGAGCAGCCACCTTTGGTAGAATATTGAGGTGGAAAAGGCCTGGGTGGATAAGCGTAGTACTGTAAGGAAATGGAAAACACCAAGAAGTACAAAGTTGCCCATCCTTGTTCCTGCATGCACTTAGACAGAGAGATGCACACAAAAGTAAGCTACTTTAGAAAAACTCGTTAAGATGGTTAAAAGTGAAAACTGGGCAAAGGTATGTCAAAGAGTAAGCACAGACAAGACACTGACATTGTTATGGCGACTACCTAAAAGCATGACTGGGGTAGTCAAGAATAAGAGTATTCCTGACTTCCAAGGTGCTGACCTCATCTGGCAAAGGACTGACGAGAACAAGGGCAAAACCCTCTTCGAATGCTATCTAGAGCAGATCAACCAGACAGACACGAGAGGCCGAAATCTTGCCAAGGAGGTTACCTCAGATAGGTGCAAGGCTCAGAACACTTCGGATGAAGATACAGTGACAGTGAAAGAAATCAAGGCTGCTTCGACGATCAAAAAACAGCGCTCCAGAGCCAGATGGCATAAGATATGACGACATCAATAGGTGTACCGACAACGAACTAGAGAAACTAGCAGACATGTACAACAACAGTATAGAGAGTGCTAGCATCAAGGAGGAGTGGTTACACAGCTATCTGATTCCCTTGTCGAAGCCTGGCAAAGACCACACAAAAATTCAGAGATATCGAGTAATAACCATGCAGAACACAATAGGCAAGCTGCTGGAGAAGTTAATTGCTAGAAAAAAATCAAGCCAGATGAAGAGGCAAGGTGTTTTCCCACCTACCCTGGGAGGGCACCGTCCAAAAGAGAAACCTAGACCAATGCAGTAGTTTTTGCCCCTGATGTCTATGAAGGTTTCCACTCAGGCATTGAAATATTTGCTGCAGCGATTGATCTTGAGGACGCGCCCAACAGAGTACCAGTGGATTTCTTAATGCTTCAGCTTTTTGAACTCAAGATAAGTCCTTTCTTCCTTAGCTAGTTCGCTGCTGCCCTCTTCCAACGGAAAGTGGTATTTAGATGTGGCAGTTGGACTTCAGAACCAACAACAATGTATCCTGCCATACCACAGGAATCACCATTATCTCCGGTGCTGTTCAACGCCTACACTGTGAGAATAACCAGCGAGCAAATCATAGGACCGGGGAGGACATTATCGTATGCAGACGATGTTATAGTTATCATCAGGGTAAGGACAGAGATCAGGTTGCTGTAGAACTACAAACCCAACTCAATTGTATAAGCACTTGGTGTGTTGAAGCTGGGACAATGGACAACCCCAACAAAGGCAACAGTGACACGGTTCTCTTGAAATAACCATATTGTCAACACCCCAACGCCAACTGTAAATCTGGGCTCAGAGACGGTGGAAAAAACGCTGGCAATGAATTACCTAGGGATACGATTTGATCGAAGCCTAGCTTATACAGAGCACGTAGACCAGGTGATAACAAAGGCCAAGAGGGGTTTTGCGGGTGATGGCGGCGGCAAACTGTAAGCAGCGTCATCTATGTCTTCTTTACGAGAGGCTGCTCCTTTCTGCTCTGGAGTATGCGATGGCAATCCTGATTCTCAGCCATAAGCAGATAGAATGAATGGAAAGGATGCAGAACGAAGCAATGCGCATCATTCTTGGATGTACAAGGGATACAGCATGCAGGGCGAAGCGCTACCTTCTTGATTTTCCAGGCATGAGGGACAGTATACAAATGTGCCAAGCACGTGCCTATCTCAGAGTCAACGCAAACACACAACATCCACTGCATAGTGAGATTAAGAAAGTAAATTGCAGCAGGTTAAAAAGAGGGAAGTCGTGGATTTGTCAAGCCGAAGATATTCTTCAACAGGTGTGTTCAATTGAGGACTTAGAACCTGGCGAGGAGTGGGTACAAGTGCGACCAGAGTTTTGTACATCCTTTTCAGTGTGCATCCAACTAGACAGGAAATGCAGACAAGAAAATCCAGCTGCTGTGAAGGCGGAATCACAAGGTCTGATCTTCGAGAATTCCTTAGATGATGATGCTGTCATTTATACCGATGGATCGGTCGTCCGAGGAGTGAGAAGTTCATTGACCTTTACGGCTCAGGCCGAAGGGATAACTGTGAAGGAAGAGTCTGGCGCTTTTGCTTTGACCATATGCAGCCTGACTATGGAAGTCATGGCAGTAAGTAAAGCAATAACATGGCTCGAGACACAGACATTCAATCGGGCTTGTGACCTTAGTGACTCAATGAGTATGCTCAGGAGAATAGAGAGAGGTTGGGTCCGAAGAGAGTGTCTGCTGTCTCTGGAGCGGTCTCGGCTGGCAAAGATTAGTTTTATCATCGTGCCAGGGCATGCGGGGGTACAAGAGAATGAGCAAGCTGACAGGTTTGCAGGTAGGGCTACTGTGGAAGGCAGACGAGCCATGGACCAGTCAGACATTCTGAATGCTCTATGAGAAGTAAGTCGTTTACGAGAACCAAGCGATAACTTGGAATCTACAACCATAGTCAGGCTGTGAGAACAGCAAGTTAAAAGAGGTGTGGCCAAACAAGAACACTACGCAGGAAGCCAAAGAAGAGTAATAAACCAACACAGAACTGGTGTCGTGAGCCGCTACACGCTGCGGGATTTGTTGAGGAGGGAATCCGAACACTTATAGACTGAATGATTCGATGTGCAATGAGGATGATCTGTCGACTAACCAACTAATGAAAACCGTAAACTGATTAGAGAAATTAGACGTAGACAGTCACAATATTTTGGTCACGTTATGAGAAGAAATAAATTAGAGAATTTGGTGATAACTGGCAAGATTGAGGGGAAGAGAGCAAAAGGAGGGCAAAGAAGTAAATACCTGGATGGCTTGGCAGTGAGGCATGGTCGAGACAAGAAAACTGAGTCGATCAACGACTCTGGTGATCGAGTGAGATGACAAAACATGACCGCCCCCCTTACCGGCATGGCACATGATGATGATGATGATGATGATGATGATGATGATGATGATGATGAGTGAATGTAAACACAGAAGGCAGAAACAAGAGAGTGCACAATTTATTGCCGGACATATTTCACTGCATCATCAGGTGCATGCTGAAGAGTGGTATCTCATGTCCCGGGAAGGTAACCCGGCAAACAAATGCCCGAAGACGTCGAATGTGTCGGCCTAAAGGCTTAAATATCGCAGCTATGATGTAAACAGGCACAACGCAAATACGTGTAAAACAACATTCCGGTTCAAGAAGAAGAAGACGAAGAAGAAGAAGAAGAAGAAGAAGAAGAAGAAGAAGAAGAAGAAGAAGAAGAAGAAGAAGAAGAAGAAGAAGAAGAAGAAGAAGAAGAAGAAGAAGAAGAAGATATCACATGTGAAGTGAGTAGATGAATCATGATAATAATTTGCCACGAGGCAGCCGTCTGCTGGGGGTCTGTGATGTGATAGCGCCATCATATTTTACAGGCCTAAGAGCAAAGAAGCCAGTCTGTACCTCACTTTGGCAAGCGACCAGTTCAGACGTCAAACCCGGTTTCGTTCATGCTCATGACTATATTAGCATCATATTTTGACTGAAATTCATCATACGCATAGTCACCGATACTGTTGGAATGTGGAGAATACCGTTGTAATGACAAATGTCCGCTCACATTCCTGGATTTATATTACTTTTGTACAGCAGGCCATGCTCGATAGAAGATTTAATAACTCTTTCTGGCACTCAATGAATTTGGCTGATCAATCATGACTCGCCATTTCACTCGATCACCAGAGTCGTGGATCAGCTCAATGTTCCTGTCTCGACCATGCCATGTGGCCACGCCATCCAGGTATTTACTTCTCGGACTTCCCCTTAGTCTGTTCCTTTCGATCTTGCCAGTTGTCACTAAGTTCTGCAATCCATTTCTTCTCATAACATGTCCAACAAATTTTGACTGTCTACGTCTAATTTCTCTAATCAGTTTACGATTTTCGTTTGTCTCCTGTAGTACTTGGCCATTGAGTGCAGGGTTTTGTATGATTGCCTGAGTGCTATGGTTGTTTATATGTCAGCGTGTTGGGGAATAGAGACAGGACATACAGAGAACAAGAGACATAATAGAGACAGGACATAGGCAGGGATGCAATGATGTCACTGACAGGACATCTACAGGACCACAGAGATATGAGAGACAGGACATAGGTAAGGGCGCAGAGATGTCATAGACAGGACATCTACAGGAGAATAGAGATATCAGAGACAGGACATAGGCTGGGACATAGAGACGTCATAGACAGGACGTGGACAAGACAAGACCCAGTTATGTAAGGGGACACAAGGCTACGGGACTCCGTCCTGGTTTGACCAGACAGCCGTGCACTGAAGGACCAGACACAGCACGGGCGGACAGCAGTACGACGTGACTGTTGAGACAGCCCGGTTGTCCCGAGATACACGCTTTCCAGTACCACGTGGCCAACCGGCCAGCGTGAGGACGGCAGACTAAGACTCGACGGTTTAGGGGAAGGACGTTTGTGTTTCAGGAGCGAGTGTATGGATATTGCGAGAGTGCTAGCTGGCGTTGCCATGTTGAAGATATCGAGTATTTGAGTGCAGGGTTTTGTATGATTGCCTGAGTGCTATGGTTGTTTATATATAATGATGTTGTAATAACTTAACCGCTCTGTGTGCGCATCTGTACGATAATCAGGCTCTCCTGAATAAATATTTAATACCACATGCAAGATTGATATTTCCTTGAGTGCATGTGAAGAGTCTAAGAATACCTGTGTACGTGTGAGACGTTGACAGGCTTAGATTTGATGGTGTCAGGAAGTGGACAGTCTTACGATTGATACTCATAGCCTGAATTAGGTTTGATTGTTTGATGATGAGAGTTGATTAGAAATGTGAAAACCACACCTTTATTGCAAAGTTAAGCTAAATTAGATTATATCAAATTAATTTATTCTGATGAAATTGATAAGTATAATATTTAGGTGTTAATGTATGAATTGACGTTGCACTGCTGCTAAAGAAGACAGTACATAACTAAATACGACATTACGACAGAAACAAGACGACTGACAAAACTCACAAATGAATACCGCATAATATGTCTTTCCTCTAAAAGTTTTGAAATTGACAGACACAATTTTGTGCATTATACTAATTTTTGCTTATCTAAACAACAGAAGTGATAGTAAGATATGAAGTGAATGTCAATTGCCCAGACGGTGTGCATAAACGCGAGCATATAGTCATTCACAAGTGGCACTGGGAAAACAGAAATTTACAGTTAAGTACCCCATTTGTGATATTGTTAGTTAAAGCAGCACTCTATTTTTTTTATGATTGCTGTATATTAACATCTGAAATCATTGCCAGTTGATTTTGTACATTGTCTCATTATTGAACATTGATATTGTATAAGAAAACCTATAATAATGTCAGAGTTAAAAGAGTGCATTGAGGCAGGGAAAGATTTAGGTTATAGTGGGGGTAAATTAGAAGAATGGGCAAAAAAAAAAGAATATAAAGAACATACTGAGAGAATGGCTACTGCAGAAAGAGAAGAAAGAGCACTAGAACGCTTACATAAGAAAGAATTAGCAGAAGTATAATTAGCTGAAACTACCAAACTAAAAGAAATTGAAGCTAACATTAAGAAGTTAGAGGCTGAGACACAGTTGAAGATGAAAGAACTAGAGGTTGAGTCACAGGTGCATACTGCAACTAGTAAATTAAAAAGTAAGGAAGAAGAAAACAAGTTTACCAAATATAAAGGCATAGTCAAACCCTTCTGCCAAGGGGATTCCATTTCAGCATGGTCAGAGAACTTTGAGTTTCAAATGCAATATGAAGAAGTTTCAAAAGAACATTGGGCCATGATCTATATGCGAAATTTTTCATCAGATCCTTTAAAAGTCATTGAATCGATTCCACAAGAGCTTAGGAAAGATTACGACTACATACATCAACGAATCATGCAACACTTTTTGTTAGATGCACCAGGGTATCAGGTACAATTCTCAAAATTAAAGCCTAAAGCTAACCAAACGTTCAATGATTACGTTTCTCAAGTTCAGGATATTTACAACAAGTGGCTGAACGCTGCAAAAGTGAATAAAAGTTTTGAAAAACTAAAAGAGTTAATGATAATGGACAAGATCATTTCATCGATTCCAACCCAATTTGCTAAATTTTTACAATATTCTGATGTTGAATCTTTAGAACAGTTAGAAAGAAATGGTTCAGCTTATTTCACATCTAACAGGGACATTTTTACGTTAAGCAACAACGACAACAATATAGTAGCTGCAGCAAACACCAAACCGTCAAAACCATTTAGATATAGAGAGAAGCAAAAATCAAATGCACCACAATGTCCATATTGCAAACTATCACATTTTCAATTTCAAATGTGTGATATGAACCCGGGGTATCCAGATCACCTAAATATGATGGTTAAGAAGCAGCAGAACAAAATAAATGATTACAGACGGGCAATCAAGTGCTTCTTTTGCAAAAGTCTGGGACATTATAGTGCTAAATGCCTTGGTCGCCAGAGAGTAAAGAGTGTAAATGCGGTACTGGTTGATTCATCTTCTGAGAGCGAAAGTGAGTGTGAAGAAAGTCAAAGAATGGAAGATATGCTCTTGCAGCAATTGATATACTCAATTATGATAAATGTCAAACATGTCACAAATTTCACGAGGATGTTGTATTAGAATGCGGCCACACAGTCCCGTTTTCAGGGGAAAACGCCAGTGCAGTGACTTCCTCCGGAGGAAAATTAATCTTCCACAATGGTATAGTTAATAACAAACCTTGTCAAGTACTGATCGATTCCGGAAGTACGTTAATTGGCCTAAGGAAAGAGCTTCCAAACGTAGAAGATTATACAGGCGAGTTTGTAAATTGTCGAACATTTTCTGGCAATGTGGAGAACTATCCACTGGCGACAGCTCAAATTTGTACACCCTTCTTATCAGGCACGTTTACTTGTGCGATCCTAGACAAGGGACATAAGGGATTAATAAAGGTTATGACTCCACAAGAGAAAATCTACCAACAAGCAAGAGCTAGATAGGGAAAAATCAGTGAACACAGATCTTGAACAAAGATGTTGAGGTAGCATTTTATGGAGGCCATGGATAATATATCCATGATTAGTCTCCGTTAAAAGAGACAATTGTTTCGGGGCACCATTTTTGGGTTATGAGAGGTTTTGCATTTTAATGGGCAACCTTGAATATAAGACAATGATACCTTAATCCGTTTAACAGCCTCCAGTAGTAAAATGTAGGAGAGTAGTTGACTCTTGGCAACATATCAAGAGTGGTAAGCTGATTAGACACCAGTGGGTAGATGCTTATACAGTGTATCATACCCTTATAAATCAAAATTGTACCCAAACAGAGTCACTGACGAATTCCCACAACCCACTGACAAATTAGATCAGACTAATTTTATATGTATAGACGACATTGTATCACAGTTCTTGCAAGAAATGTGGTGACACAATACCGCGGGAGCAGGGGAGGATGTCAGCGTGTTGGGGAATAGAGACAGGACATATAGAGGACAAGGGACATAATAGAGACAGGACATAGACAGGGATGCAGTGATGTCACTGACAGGACATCTACAGGACCACAGAGATATGAGAGACAGGACATAGGTAAGGGCGCAGAGATGTCATAGACAGGACATCTACAGGACAATAGAGATATCAGAGACAGGACATAGGCAGTGACATAGAGACGTCATAGACAGGACGTGGACAAGACAAGACCCAGTTATGTAAGGGGATACAAGTCTACGGGACTCCGTCCTGGTTTGACCAGACAGCCTTGCACTGAAGGACCAGACACAACACGGGCGGACAGCAGAACGACGTGACTGTTGAGACAGCCCGGTTGTCCCGAGATACACGCGGTCCAGTACCACGTGGCCAACCGGCCAGCGTGAGGACGGCATACTAAGACTCGACGGTTTAGGGGAAGGACGTTTGTGTTTCAGGAGCGAGTGTATGGATATTGCGAGAGTGCTAGCTGGCGTTGCCATGTTGAAGATATCGAGTATTTGAGTGCAGGGTTTTGTATGATTGCCTGAGTGCTATGGTTGTTTATATATAATGATGTTGTAATAACTTAACCGCTCTGTGTGCGCATCTGTACGATAATCAGGCTCTCCTGAATAAATATTTAATACCACATGCAAGATTGATATTTCCTTGAGTGCATGTGAAGAGTCTAAGAATACCTGTGTACGTGTGAGACGTTGACAGGCTTAGATTTGATGGTGTCAGGAAGTGGACAGTCTTACGATTGATACTCATAGCCTGAATTAGGTTTGATTGTTTGATGATGAGAGTTGATTAGAAATGTGAAAACCACACCTTTATTGCAAAGTTAAGCTAAATTAGATTATATCAAATTAATTTATTCTGATGAAATTGATAAGTATAATATTTAGGTGTTAATGTATGAATTGACGTTGCACTGCTGCTAAAGAAGACAGTACATAACTAAATACGACATTACGACAGAAACAAGACGACTGACAAAACTCACAAATGAATACCGCATAATATGTCTTTCCTCTAAAAGTTTTGAAATTGACAGACACAATTTTGTGCATTATACTAATTTTTGCTTATCTAAACAACAGAAGTGATAGTAAGATATGAAGTGAATGTCAATTGCCCAGACGGTGTGCATAAACGCGAGCATATAGTCATTCACAAGTGGCACTGGGAAAACAGAAATTTACAGTTAAGTACCCCATTTGTGATATTGTTAGTTAAAGCAGCACTCTATTTTTTTTATGATTGCTGTATATTAACATCTGAAATCATTGCCAGTTGATTTTGTACATTGTCTCATTATTGAACATTGATATTGTATAAGAAAACCTATAATAATGTCAGAGTTAAAAGAGTGCATTGAGGCAGGGAAAGATTTAGGTTATAGTGGGGATAAATTAGAAGAATGGGCAAAAAAAAAGAATATAAAGAACATACTGAGAGAATGGCTACTGCAGAAAGAGAAGAAAGAGCACTAGAACGCTTACATAAGAAAGAATTAGCAGAAGTATAATTAGCTGAAACTACCAAACTAAAAGAAATTGAAGCTAACATTAAGAAGTTAGAGGCTGAGACACAGTTGAAGATGAAAGAACTAGAGGTTGAGTCACAGGTGCATACTGCAACTAGTAAATTAAAAAGTAAGGAAGAAGAAAACAAGTTTACCAAATATAAAGGCATAGTCAAACCCTTCTGCCAAGGGGATTCCATTTCAGCATGGTCAGAGAACTTTGAGTTTCAAATGCAATATGAAGAAGTTTCAAAAGAACATTGGGCCATGATCTATATGCGAAATTTTTCATCAGATCCTTTAAAAGTCATTGAATCGATTCCACAAGAGCTTAGGAAAGATTACGACTACATACATCAACGAATCATGCAACACTTTTTGTTAGATGCACCAGGGTATCAGGTACAATTCTCAAAATTAAAGCCTAAAGCTAACCAAACGTTCAATGATTACGTTTCTCAAGTTCAGGATATTTACAACAAGTGGCTGAACGCTGCAAAAGTGAATAAAAGTTTTGAAAAACTAAAAGAGTTAATGATAATGGACAAGATCATTTCATCGATTCCAACCCAATTTGCTAAATTTTTACAATATTCTGATGTTGAATCTTTAGAACAGTTAGAAAGAAATGGTTCAGCTTATTTCACATCTAACAGGGACATTTTTACGTTAAGCAACAACGACAACAATATAGTAGCTGCAGCAAACACCAAACCGTCAAAACCATTTAGATATAGAGAGAAGCAAAAATCAAATGCACCACAATGTCCATATTGCAAACTATCACATTTTCAATTTCAAATGTGTGATATGAACCCGGGGTATCCAGATCACCTAAATATGATGGTTAAGAAGCAGCAGAACAAAATAAATGATTACAGACGGGCAATCAAGTGCTTCTTTTGCAAAAGTCTGGGACATTATAGTGCTAAATGCCTTGGTCGCCAGAGAGTAAAGAGTGTAAATGCGGTACTGGTTGATTCATCTTCTGAGAGCGAAAGTGAGTGTGAAGAAAGTCAAAGAATGGAAGATATGCTCTTGCAGCAATTGATATACTCAATTATGATAAATGTCAAACATGTCACAAATTTCACGAGGATGTTGTATTAGAATGCGGCCACACAGTCCCGTTTTCAGGGGAAAACGCCAGTGCAGTGACTTCCTCCGGAGGAAAATTAATCTTCCACAATGGTATAGTTAATAACAAACCTTGTCAAGTACTGATCGATTCCGGAAGTACGTTAATTGGCCTAAGGAAAGAGCTTCCAAACGTAGAAGATTATACAGGCGAGTTTGTAAATTGTCGAACATTTTCTGGCAATGTGGAGAACTATCCACTGGCGACAGCTCAAATTTGTACACCCTTCTTATCAGGCACGTTTACTTGTGCGATCCTAGACAAGGGACATAAGGGATTAATAAAGGTTATGACTCCACAAGAGAAAATCTACCAACAAGCAAGAGCTAGATAGGGAAATATCAGTGAACACAGATCTTGAACAAAGATGTTGAGGTAGCATTTTATGGAGGCCATGGATAATATATCCATGATTAGTCTCCGTTAAAAGAGACAATTGTTTCGGGGCACCATTTTTGGGTTATGAGAGGTTTTGCATTTTAATGGGCAACCTTGAATATAAGACAATGATACCTTAATCCGTTTAACAGCCTCCAGTAGTAAAATGTAGGAGAGTAGTTGACTCTTGGCAACATATCAAGAGTGGTAAGCTGATTAGACACCAGTGGGTAGATGCTTATACAGTGTATCATACCCTTATAAATCAAAATTGTACCCAAACAGAGTCACTGACGAATTCCCACAACCCACTGACAAATTAGATCAGACTAATTTTATATGTATAGACGACATTGTATCACAGTTCTTGCAAGAAATGTGGTGACACAATACCGCGGGAGCAGGGGAGGATGTCAGCGTGTTGGGGAATAGAGACAGGACATATAGAGGACAAGGGACATAATAGAGACAGGACATAGACAGGGATGCAGTGATGTCACTGACAGGACATCTACAGGACCACAGAGATATGAGAGACAGGACATAGGTAAGGGCGCAGAGATGTCATAGACAGGACATCTACAGGACAATAGAGATATCAGAGACAGGACATAGGCAGTGACATAGAGACGTCATAGACAGGACGTGGACAAGACAAGACCCAGTTATGTAAGGGGATACAAGTCTACGGGACTCCGTCCTGGTTTGACCAGACAGCCTTGCACTGAAGGACCAGACACAACACGGGCGGACAGCAGAACGACGTGACTGTTGAGACAGCCCGGTTGTCCCGAGATACACGCGGTCCAGTACCACGTGGCCAACCGGCCAGCGTGAGGACGGCATACTAAGACTCGACGGTTTAGGGGAAGGACGTTTGTGTTTCAGGAGCGAGTGTATGGATTTTGCGAGAGTGCTAGCTGGCGTTGCCATGTTGAAGATAGCGAGTATTTGAGTGCAGGGTTTTGTATGATTGCCTGAGTGCTATGGTACGTGTTTAGATGTCAATACTGTGGTATCTGTATAAAGTAGATTATCATAAACTCCAACTTTTATTCCTTGTCTATTCTCTCTCTCTCTCTCTCTCTCTCTCTCTCTCTCTCTCTCTCTCTCTCTCTCTCTCTCTCTCTCTCTCTCTGTCAAACACACACACACACAAAGAGAGAGAGAGAGAGAGAAATAAATAGACATACAGTCACACACACACACACACACACACAAACACACACACACACACACACACACACACACACACACACACACACACACGCTAATACTGTGCTGTTGGCGGGGTAGGTGGTTGGAAGCATATTGCAAGGAAGGTCATTTTGAGTGTTAGTTAATGTATTAGTAGTTACCCCCGCTGAATAAAAGTATAAATGTATTAGACATTGAAAGGTATATTCTGGACAATCTTGTATCATGAAACGATGAGATAGCATATGAATTGAAATATACAAGCAGAGAAAGGAAGCTTTGGGGAGACGTCTTTGCCCATCCAGTGGTCACGGCACTTGATGATGATGATTTTGTTATTATGATAGTTAGGACATTATCATGGACATATATGTTTAGAGCTGTATCCCTGTCGATTTATATAACCACATCTGCTGCCTGTAATATAAGCATTCGTATGAAGAACGCAATTACTTGAACTATGAACAATGTATTACTTGAACTGTGAACACCGCATTACTTGAACAACAAAAAACACATTACTTGAACTATGAACAGCGCAATACTTGGACAGACGTATACTCAATAAAAGCTCAAATGAGAGCGAAACTCGAGTCTGGTACTTCCAATCTGACGTGGACAAGGCCTTAAGTTCGTACCAGAATACGATCAGCGTTGCCAGTAGTGAGTTGTACTCAATCTTTAAAGTTTAAACCTCAAATCCAGAAACAACTAAATAAATAAATTATATACTATAATTGATATCTGATGTCTCGAAGTGTCACTGCCAGCCACCCAAACCTACACCCACAGAATCAATGGTTCCCAAACTTCAAGTGTTTCTTCAACTTTACGTTCGAGGGGTCGACGTAATGAAACAAAAACACGATCGACTCAAAACAGCAATAAACAAAACATTCTTTTCTGCGGAACTAATTGCCAGATATAAAACCAACCTAATACCTACTCCATCTGTGAAAGCATTATTGTCTCCGCACTCATATCAAGCTGTATTTATCAATTCCATCGTGAGTGCAACGAAATATGCCGGGCAATAAATTGGGTAACATATTGTTTGTGGCTTGTGTGTTTCAATTATAGAAAGTAAACAGGATTACGTCACGCTCGACGGCTTAAATCACCAAATACATTCTGTGCAAACGGAAATACGTGTGCACGGGACGAGTGACATCATCACGTTTGTCCTGAGTAAACAAACATGCTAGGAAAACACCGCTAGAAATATTTTAAATATTTTGAACTTTTGAGAAGGCTGGAAAAATGATTTAAATTTGGTTATTTAATTAGATTCATATATTTCTGCTAAAAAAAATTATTTTTCTTTTACAAATTAGATCAATTCTTCGGTCTCTGACTTCCCACTCCCGATGGAGCCTGGGGCTCAATCACTCCCCCCCCCCCCCCCCCCCAAGCCCTTTGAGTGTTTGTTCATGATTTGTTGGTTTTGCAGCTAGTCTTATACTTGGTGAGGTAGCCAATCTCAACCCAACCTTCCTTAGCTACCCCTTGCGACATGCATGGTAGGAGGTTACGATGATACTTTTATTTGCTTCCCCGATGAGCCCCGGCAACACCAGGGCCACTAAACTATCTTCTATTGCGTTCGTTCGCTTTGAACTCAAACATAGTCCACGCACACGTGACTACTTCTGCTGCACTGGACTGATTGTAGCGTTCCCTATTACCAGTGTCCCTAGTAATCAAGCGAACCCATTCCGACTTCAGAGGTACTTGTAATTTACGTCCCCAAGTCAAGGACGAAAAGTTAGCATTTTAATCCAACTGACTGGTGTAGGGATTGAACCCGCTACCTCGGCATTAGCACGCCGTACTAAATAATGTACATTTGGAGGCGATGCTACGTGGACGGGTTGGATGAAGTTTGTTGATACAGTAACCCCATTTCCACATCTATTGGGCTGGGTATGTCTTTATTTGTATCTCACTCTCTCCTTTATGGAAATGCACATGCGGATTGAGAGCGGCTTCTGTTCATGCCATTACCTATGTACATCAACCGATCAGCCAGTTCAATATAATTTTCAGCTTTGGCTAAGCAACTGCTTCTAATCTTACTCTTTCTTCTCCCCTTCCTTCTCCTCTTCCTTCTCCCCTTCCTTCTCTATATGTACTATGATATATAATACAATGATATGCTATATTATAACGTACTATATTATACAATACTGTTACACAATGCTATACTATGCTGTACTATATTTTACAACACTGTGGTAAAACCATATTACACTATACTATGTTCCATACTATTATATTATGCTTTACGTTATTATGGTATACTATATTAAACAATATTATGATATACTATTTTATACTATACTATGTTTTACAAACCTATACTGTGTTATACCGTACTATGTTAAACTATACTGTGTCATACAATACTATACTATTATATTATATTTTACTATTCTGTTTCATTTACTATGCTATACATTGTGCTGTATACTATGTTACACTAAATTATGTTATGGTATACTATGTAACGTTACACTATACCATGTTATACAATACTATTTTTACATTGTTATAGTGTACTGTACTATACTATGCTATATATACTATGCAAAACTATATTATGCTATGCTATATTAAAAAATATACTGTTGTATACACTACTACGATATACAGTGTTATACTTTACTATGTTATACAATACTATACCATCGATGCTATACTATGTTATACTATACTATGTTATAAACCACTATGCTATACAGTGTTATACTATATTATGCAATTCTGTGCTGTGCTGTGCTATGCTGTGCTGTGCTATGCTGTGGTGTGCTGTGCTGTGCTGTACTGTACTGTGCTGTACTGTACTGTACTGTACTGTACTGTACTGTACTATACTATACTAGGTTCCGGCTACACATTTTTCGGGAGTGGAAGGAAAAGTTAGGAAAGACACCAGTCCGGTGTGGAATTTGTCATTAAGTCAGCCCTGGTTGGCAAACTAGCTGGATTTCCGAAGGCTATAAACAACAGGCTTAAGTTGCCCCAGCTGACAGGAAAGAAGCATGCAACCATCGTGAGTGTCTACGCACCAACCATGACCAATGAAGATGACGTCAAGAACAAGTTCTATGAAGACCTGCACAACGTATTAACATCTGTTCCCAAAGGAGACAAACTTACACTCCTTGGGGACGTCAATGCCAGAGTTGGCACGGACACCACTTCTTGGAGTGTCATTATTGGAAAGTATGGAGTCGGAAATTGTAACAGCAATGGACTCCTCCTCCTTCAGGCCTGTGCCGAACACGATCTCTTGATCACCAACACAATTTGCCGTCTTCCCACGAGAAAAAGGACACCATGGAAGCATCCTCGCTTGAAACACTGGCACCTCATTGACTATATCATTGTCAGGAGGAGTGACAGACAAGATGTTCGGGTGACAAAATCCACGTGTGGTGCCGAATGTTGGACAGATCATCGTCTCATTGTCTCAGAAATAAACATATACATCAAACCACCACGGCGTCCTCAAGGGGTAAAAGTGCAAAAAAAACAACAACAAAAAAACAAAAAAACAACTAACCATCACCCACCTAAACAGCAAAAAAAAAAAAAAAATGCAACTGTCGTTTGAAAATATGCCGGAAGACCGCCTCAAGCCCAATGCTGCAGATGAACGGGATGCGGAAACAGAGTGGAAAGCTCTAAAGGACATAAATTACAACACTGCCATGGAAATCCTGGATCCAGTTCCCCGAAAGCATAAAGATTGGTTTGATGAAAATTCCGAAGACATCAACCAATTGCTGGCTGAGAAAAATCTTCTCCTCAAGGCACATTTGAATGACCAGAAGTCAACATAAAAGAAAGATGCCTTCAATAACATTCGGAAGAATCCGAAGAATCAGAAACTTAGACACATGCGAGACTCATGGCTGAGCAACAAAGCTGATCTTAAATGCAATCTCCTTCTTCGATGGTGAAGCCATTAACTGCCTTCCTCAAGTTTCCACTAATGATACTCTTGATGACCTGCCAAACATAGTGAAAGTAAACAAAGCCATCCAGCAACTTTCAAGCGGTGAGGCGCTTGGTCCTGACTCCATCCCAGCAGAGATATACAAGGCAGGTGGACCGGTCCCAATAGAGCAGCTACACCAAGTCTTTACAAGCATATGGGTGAACGAGACTATGCCACAAGATTTCAAGGACGCGTCAATTGTCCACCTTTACAAAAGTAAAGGAAACCACCAATCCTGTGACAACCACCGAAGCATCTCCTTGCTCTCAATTGCAGGGAAGATACTTGCCAGAATTCTTCTCAATCGCCTCACGGCCCATTTCGACCAAGGTCTTCTTCCAGAGAGTCAATGTGGATTCAGAAAAGAACGAAGAACTGCTGACATGATTTTCTCTGCAAGGCAGCTGCACGAGAAATGTCAGGTACAGAATTCCGAAATGTTTTCCACTTTCATTGACTTCACCAAGGCTTTTGATACAGTCAGCAGAGAAGGACTGTGGAAAAATATGGCGAAATATGATGTCCACGAAAGTTTGTCCAAATAGTGCGGCTATTTCATGATGGTATGCAGGCAAGAGTACAGGACAATGGTGAACTGTTTGAGCCCTTTCCTGTCACCAACGGAGTGAAGCAAGGATGTGTCCTAGCACAAACACTGGCACAAACACTGTTCAGCCTCATGTTTTCAGCTATGTTGACGAATGCCTTCGGGAACAACGACATTGGAATAGACATCACCTACCGCATGGATGGAAAATTGTTTAATCTCAGAAGGTTTAAAGCTAAAATCAAAACTAACAGTGACACCGTCAGAGAGCTGCTGTTTGCTGATGATTGCGCTCCATTTGCAAACTCCGAGGCAGACATGCAACACAATGTTTCAGGTTTCTTATATGCCCGTGCCAACTTTGGGCTCAATTCAACTTGGAGAAGACTGTAGTTATGTACCAGCCAGTTCCACGGATTAATCACACCGTGCCGCATATCAAAGTGAATGGTCGTAGTCTAAGTGTTGTGGACAAATTCACCTATCTTGGCAACACTGTGTCACAAGCTGCCACAATTGATGACGAGGTGAATACAAGAATCTCCAAGGCCAGCGCGACCTTTGGCAGACTGTACAAGAATGTATGGGACAGAAATGGAATAAGCTTGCAAACAAAGCTGAAAGTCTACAAAGCAGTTGTATTATCCACACTGCTATATGCTTGTGCCGGTCTCCCTGGCATAGGAGTTAACGTCTTTCTCCGTAATCCCGTATATTCTCGTGAGTAACTTAACCTGCGCGAGAATCGGTAGCGGTTCTCGCCGCGTTGGTAACTTACGGAGTATGTGAGCCGGTTGCTCAGAAAGCAATGGCAAACTATTGAGCGTAATCTTGCCTAGTACATCAATAGCAGCTGAAAATGCTGATATTGATTGCAACGTCCTGTAAGGGATATGCAAAAAGAAATATGCTTGTGAAACCTGGACTGTTTATCAGCAACACGCTAGGAAATTAAACCACTTCCACATAGTCTGCCCTAGGAAGCTATTGAAGATTAAATGGCAAGACAAGATCCCAGACTGTGAAGTCCAAGAAAGATCGCCCATGCCCAGTATTCACATTCTACTAATGAAGAATCCGATTCGTTATGCTGGTCACTTAACTCGCATGCCAGATAAATCGACTCCCTAAACGAATTTGTTACGGCGAGCTGCGTTGTGGTAAACTCCCCCAAGGCGGCCAGAGGAAGCGGTTTAAAGACACTCTGAAAATCTCACTGAAAGCTTTTGGAATTCATCATGACACCTGGGAGACTGCTGCCAAAGACCGAAATTCGTGGAGTACATCGTTACGCAAGGGAGCAGTCACTTGTGAAGCAACCAGGACTGCAAGAGCTGCGGAGAAAAGGCTGGACAGAAACACCACTGGAGGAGATCCTCCTCCTGGAACGTCAAGCATTCTTTACCCACATTGTCAAAGAACATTTCGAGCCAAAATAGGCCTTACCGGCCATCTTAGAACTCACGGCTCCATACTTTCAACCCCACTGGTTGAAGTGAATGGCCATCATCATTCTTGATGGACAAACAACAGTAATCTGTAATTGTGTTCATCTCATCAATCGCACGTACACATAATACAGTATCATTATTTCTTCTGTTTTTCAGCCTCCTTGTCTCTCACACTTCAACCGCACAAACTCATACATAAGCTATCACATGTTATAGAGTGTAGGACTTCTTATTCAATTTATTTAAAACCCCGTTTTGACGCCTTTGGGCGAAGACAACACCATTGGATGATATATGGCACAAGGCCGATATGTGTGTCTAATCGACGCTCAATAGGCGTGATGTGACCAATACTACGCTGGCTGTCTTTACTTCCCGTGCAATTTTCTGGTACCTATTTTAGGCTGAATAGACGTGTGAGTCCAGGTCGATGAAAGAAGAAATCTCATCTCGCGTGGATTCGAACAATTCCCCTTCCTACGCTATGTCTTTCTTAATCTCATTCACGATTTGTCATATGAACCCCGTTTGGGAGTCTTGGTGGCGAAGTTTTCAAGCCGTTTAACTCGGGCTCCGAAGGTTGTTTGTTCGATTCCGGGCCGCGTCCTTCGCTTCATGAGTTAAATTGTTTGGAGACTCCTGTGGGTCGTGGCTAGAGCTACGGAGTTCGTGCTTTGTGTGACGCTTTCCTCGCTGCGGAAAGAGGCCGAACCATGTGGGATATAACCCGGTGCAATGAAGTCGACCCTGTCGAATTTTAAGCGACTTTTTAATTTAATTCCTTCAAAACAGTGCCGGCTCTGTGGCGAAGGGGACTACGGACGTAGTTCGTAATCCCGCATACCGCGTTGGAAACACAATTGAGAGCGATTTGGCAGCATACCGTTTGCGTTGGTTTTTATAAAATGGTATGGACGCCGGCCGTTTAGAAAGCAATGGTAAGCTCCTGAACGAAACCTTACCAACAAATCTCAAACAGCCAAAGAAATGCTGAGGTTGATTGCGATGTCCTGTAAAGTATATGCAACTAGCTTTAACAACCAAAATAGTGAGTAAAGTAAAAGATGGGGACCTGTGGGGTCAGCAACATCTGTGTATAGAACCATGGGCACTCGAGGGGTGATCTATACCACCCGGCCGCCTTCACTTTCTCAAGACATTTCCCGATACCCGTTTCAATCTGCATCGACCTGGGCAACTAGGCTAGTTTTAAATTCTATTAATTTTACTGGCCCATATACAGTGTCAGGTCTCGCAAACGAGGTCAATATGGCCGGTGGGTAGGAGCACTCGTCCTTAAACACCCGGTGTGCTGATGTCGAGTTAACTGGTTCAACCCTTACACCAGTAAGCCGGACTACAATGTTTCCTCTCGTTCTTGACTTGGGGACGTAAATTACAAGTACCTTTGAAGTCGGAGTGGGTTCGCCTGATGGCGAGGGACACAGGTACAAGGGATAGCTAATCCACATGCAAAAATCAGTTCAATTAACAAGAAGTAGTAGCATATATAAGGGACTACGCTTGAATTCAAAGCAAGCGATCGCCAAATAAAAAATAAAAAATATCGCAACTGAAATATCTTGGCCAGTGTTCGTTTCTTCATGATGGATTAGATAGAACGACAACGTAAGGCATAGTTCAGGGAACACGAGGCAGTGGATTTCCAACAGCCCACTGGATATGACAGAAAACACCACAAGAAGTTATAAACATAATATTAAACAATGAATAACACAGATAATACGAAACAAAAAGTTCAGTACAACCTATCCCCAATCATGAACGCTTGGAAATATCAACACCAAATACTGCCTCTTGGTCTTTTAAAGTTAACCCCAACCCTTCAAACCACATTCGCTGTACTTACGAACGTTTCATGCGTTTCAAGTTCATCCTGAAACCACACTCGTCTCCTTGCTCTCAACCCCCCCCCCCCCCCCCCCCCCCCTCCCCCTCTCAACGGAACAAACCATTATGCATCCTCTACTGCGGTAAATACCAGTTTCCACTTATTACACTATTTACAACGCTTCTAGTCCGCCACAGTTAGGGTAAGAAATAAAAAATAGAAGTAAATTAGGAAAGTCAAAGGTTCCAAGAAAAAGTGAGACGGCCGCTCTATCACTACGGAATCTAAGACGAGTTGTTGCCGATTATAGATCGGGCAATCAGAGGCGGCCACAATTAGATGTGATTCACTAGCTTTTCACGGGGCTAATAGGCTTAGCCAACTCATGTAGAAGCGGGGCTGGGCAACCCTGGGGCAGGTCTGTAATATATAATACGTCTGGCCGTCCTGCCCTGTTTGTGACGGAGGGATGAATGGCCAGCCCACATGAACAGATACTCACATCTCCCGTCCGCCTGTCTGGCTATGCTGATGATTGCTGAAACGCGGTGACTTCTTATCCTATATCCATCTCCGTGGTTTATGGTTTTGAGGTTTCTTGTGTTTCTTTGATGTTGAAGGCTTGTTGCCGCAAAGCCTTGTGTTTTCCGTAATTGTGTTTTGTAAAGCTGTTATATACTTCATATTGTTACACAATTTACTAGTTATCCACAGCTTTGTATTTTTGTTTCAAAATTATAGCCGCCAGTCATAAACTCTTTTGTCGTAATATGATTATTCACGTTTTAAAGTATATTTAATCTTATAGTCTTCTGTTGCAGCCTTCTGTTTAAAACGATTTAACTGATTCAGTGCCAACCAAAAAATAGATTTGACCAATCATAAATGGATGGCGGAAAATGGGAAGTAGGGGTCTCTCACAGTTTAAGACTTAAAACTTGTTAATATGACAGCAAACATATTGTATTTTGTATCAAATTAAAAAGGGTGTCTTAGAGAAAATAACTGTATATAAGCCCATGGCAGATACGGGAAGTGTCTTAAGACGAATAATCATCCAATTACACTTAATCAGTTAAATGGGTTTAAAGGCCAGAGGATCTACTTCACTGCACCGAGTTTTATCCTACATGACTCAGTCTATTTGCGCTGTATAGCCTGGGAGAACGTCGCACAGAGCACGAACTCTGTAGCTCAAGCTATTATGACCCCTAGAAGTCTCCGAGAAAACTGCACGTGTCAACCGAATGAAGAAGCCCGGAAGCGAACCAACAACCATGGGAGAGCAAAGGGGGGGGGGGGTGCTGAATTGTTTAAATGATGCTTAGAGAAGAGAATGACAGACAGAGATGAACAATACTGGGGGGGGGGGGGAGGGGCATGCGGGGAGCTGCAGGAGACAGCAACAGATGGAAAGACTGGAAAAGGTTTGGTTGAGGGCCAAGGCCCCAATAGGTGATAACGAGCAGAAGAAGAAGAAGAAGAATAGGAGGAGGAGGCGAGGAGGAGGAGGAGAAAGCAGCAGCAGCAGAAGAAGAAGAAGAAGAAGAAGAAGAAGAAGAAGAAGAAGAAGAAGAAGAAGAAGAAGAAGAAAAAGAAGAAGAAGCAGAAGAAGAAGAAGAAGAAGAAGAAGAAGAAGAAGAAGAAGAAGAAGAAGAAGAAGAAGAAGAAGAAGAAGAAGAAGAAGAAAAAGAAGAAGAAGAAGAAGAAGAAGAAGAAGAAGAAGAAGAAGAAGAAGAAGAAGAAGAAGAAGAAGAAACCATTCAATTGTCCTCGTTAGCATTAATATTAATAACGAATATTCTTCAATATCGAGTTGTTGCATAGATCTATTGGTTCTCAGATGTGCCCACAGAATTGTGAATACTTTTCTGTAGTACATGTATTTAGTGGTACAAATGTGTTTTTCAGTTGAGTTGTCCAATATTCAAGCTTCACACCAACGTGCTACCTCAGGCAACATGCATGCTTTCAGTACTCTTACCGAGAGCCACGGTAGGGTAATAGTTCGACGCTCTGTATTCATGGACTCGACTCCGTATCGGACTCCCGGGTTGACAGGCCTAAAGTGGGTACAGGGAAACATTTTGGGAAATAAAGGTGGTCGGAGTAAGAACATCACCCATCGAGACCCAATTGGTCTATGCGATATGGATCCAAGATAGAACCCATAATCATTGGGCCGGAAACTTTCCAGATAATTCCTAAAACATCGGGCAACAAAATGACATAGAATTCTTCGTCATTCGGATCTGGTGTTTCATTTTGAGCGTTCCTCTCTTCAACATTAGGGTGTTTTCTACCATCTCAGACAGCCACTGCTGTCCTCGCGCTGGCAGCAGGAATGTGTTATTAATGGGCCAGCCCGTTAAAATATTAAGCACAGGACTTTCCCTGATATTTCGGTTTGTTGGGTCTTCAAAATTGTTCCCCTTTGATCTTCTCATCCAAGATCATTAAAACTGATACATGTGGGGGATTGCCAAGCTTCCATACTTCCCCGCCAGTTGCCAGGCCTTGCCGTCTCTTCTTCTATTGATTGGTTGTATACATGTGATATTGTCTAGTTCGTTAACGGCTGTTGTCTTCACACTTCTAGTAATTCTACTTATTGCTTTATTCAGCAATCGCTCTATGTTGTCAATAGTTTGATGTCACTGCTATTTCCCTAACTAGGATACTGTATTCAAGAAAAGTTGTAGGAATGCAATTTGACCGAGGCTAAGATGAAACGAAACAATGAACAAGCAATTAGAAAGTCGAATAGAGGCATTGGAGATGTGGATTTACTGTAGAACATGCCGTATTTCATGGAACCAAAAACAACCAAATACAGAGGTTCTAAGAAAAACTAGGAATGAAATGAAAAAGAGACAAATGAAATATTTCGACCACGTGAAAAGACAAGGGGTAGACAACGATACAAGTTAGAAGATAACATTATGAGATAGACGAACAACAGTCTGACAGAATATGTACGAATACAGTCAATGTACAAACAGTATTGGCGATCCATTGCAGTCAGTCTTCATTGTGGAATCGGCACCTGATTGACTGATTGACGCTAAAACGCTAAGCATTGCTACTTCAATGAGATTTGTATAATATTTAACGTATTACATAGTGCAAGAGTTTAGCGTAGTTCGACAGCAGAAAATGCCATTGTGGGGTGTGGTGTTATGGCATCGCAAGTTCTTGTCAACATATTAAGTGGGATTAACAGTTTCCTTCCTTGTAGCCTTTCCTGTCAAGACAAGTTCCAGAAAATTCCGAAAATACAAATTTTATGAGGCTGAACCGACACTAGAGCCATACTGGTAGGAAAACGTGATTCGGCCTCTGGTGGGGTGAAACCTAGACCCCCGTCTTGATAGAAGAATGCGCAACCACTATGCCACCACGGCTCGCCTCACATAATATATCAGTATTAATGTAAAAAAAAAAACCGACATATTATCATTGACAGGTGAATATTGTTCATAATGTCTTCACATTTGTGAATGTTTATACGATGAAAAGTCATTAATAAACAAGTACACAGAAGGGTATTTGTTTTTGTTTTTGTTTTTGTTTTGCATATCCTTTACAGGACATCGCTGTCAAAACCAGCATCTTTTAGCTGTATGTTGATTTCTTGGCAAGATTACGCTCCGTAGTTTGCCATTGCTTTCTGAGCGGCCGGATCACATACGCCGTAAGTTACCGATGCGATTCGAACCACTGCTGATTCTCACCTTCATCACGTTACCGACGAGAGTATACGAGATTACAGAGAAAAATCATAACCTCTAAGCCACGAAGCCGACACAGAAGGGTATGGACAACGGAAAATCTCGTTTCAGGACAAAAAACTGACCCTTAAACAATAACCTTTGTAGGGATCGTGAGGATCGAGCAGTTTGTGCATGCGCAATGACGATTAAAATAGCTGTCCAGTTATCGACTTGTACCGTGAAAGAACAATGAGGCGATATTCGTTTTTTGTGGTCATAGTGTGTAAACATTTGTGAAATCTACAGAACAATGCTGGTTCAGTATGGAGACAGTAATTTAAGTCAGGGAAGAGTGTATGAATTGGTAAAAAGATGCAGTGGAAACACCCATAGTCTCTGATTAAGAACAAATTCAAGACGCGGGAATCCGATGAGGAAAGTCACGATGACCATCTGTTGGGATATCAAGTGCCCTATATGGATATATTTCCAGGAAAGAGGCGAAACTGTGACTAGTGCTCAATATAGTGACATGGTAGTGTAAAACTGAAACCCAAGGTACAATCGAAACGCCGTAGACTTCTCTCAAAAGGGGTTATTTTTTTGCATGACAACGCTTGGTCTCATACGACTGAGTATAAAGTGGATACACAACGTGCTCTGAAATGTAAGGTCTTGAAACATCCAGCATACAGACTTGGCACCATTGGACTTTCATTATTTTGGACCCTTTAAAGAACATTTTCGGGGCTAAAGATTTGCAGATGACAATGAAGTAATAGAGGTACAAAATTGGTTTATGGCCACACCCAAAAACTTTTCCCTAAAAAGCACCAACAAGCTAGTGGACTGGTGGACGAAGTATGTTGCCAGATAGGGGGATAAAATGAGAAATAACACACAATTGCTGGACAGGGGGATACAATGAGAAATAACACACACAATTGCTGATTTCTTTCATAGATATTTCCGGCACACTTACTACCATCTCATGCTACATAGTTTAAGTACATCACATGTTGGTAGAAACACAGGAAATGAAAAGAGTGTCAATGAAATAAATAAAAAAGAGGCACGTGAAATATTTCGGCCACGTTAAAAGACATAACACGTTTATAAAAACCATACCGGAGGGTAAGGCTGAAGGCACGAGAGCAATAGGTAGACAATGATACAAGTGGGAAGATAACATTAATAGATAAACGAACAGCAATCTGACAGAATGTACAGTCAGGGCGAGAGACAGACAGCGTTGAAGATCTATTGCAGCAAATCTTAATTGTGGTCACGGCACCTGATTGTTTCATCTTGGTAAGCACCGGATTTTAACTTACCTGATAACACATTTCTGTCGAAAAACAGCTGTACACTGTAATATGTTCAGAGGGAGAGACGACGGTATTCGCCTAAGATACAGAAGATATCAGGTTCAATCTTAGCATAGAGTTGAACACTTTTCGTAGAGCCAGTGATACCTGTCATCACATGCTCCTGGTCTCTTGGCAGTCATCGTCTTCATCATTATCATCACATGTCTTGCTATGTGACGATGGCGTCCATGCCTCTCCATATATCTCGGTCCTCGGTGTTCTGGGTCGATTCTAATGATGACATTCCTCTACGTCATTATCTTAGGTCATCAAGCATCAGGTCTTGAGGCTTGCTATGCATCTTTCAACACTTTCAATAGTCACGATCTTTTTTCTCCAATGGCTATCTTCTTGTGATATGACCAAAGACCACGACAGGTCTCTATTATATAGGTTCGTATAATGTCATAGTTTATTTAGGCACTTTCAGGCACTCGTTGTTAGTTACTCTGGCCGCCCACGACACTCGCAACGTTCTTCTCAAAACCACGTCTCCGTCTTTTCCAAAACCCTTTGTAGTTCATTCGCGAACATTCCATGATTCACGGAAATAAAAATGTTATATTCGGGCAGTGACAGCTGACACCCGATGATTAAGGACTGGGGCTGATGAAAATTGAATTGTACTTGCAATCAGAAGGTTATTAAAGAAAATAAAGACCTAGGGACATTTTTAATACTCGTTTACTTTGTTGTTGTTGCATATCTTATTTACAGGACATCGCTGTCAACACCAGTTTTAAATAATATTTTTTTTTTTACCCTATCAAATTAGGAACAATTTTTAAAACTCTAGTATATTTCTGGTCGGCGTGGCTGAGAAATTTAAGCGCATAAACTTTATCTCCTGACGGCGGAGTAGAGCGTTAGCTACAGACGCCGGGCAGCTGGATTTAAGTGTTGACTTCTCTTTCAGAAAGTAATGACTGATTACTGAACGTATAAATGCCTAGTAAATTACAAACAGCCAATTATGGTTGGGGTGACTGCAACATCCCGTACAGAACATGCAATCAAAAACAGTATACAGTACTTAATAACAGATGAGATCATATGTGTGCGTTGTTATTTTACTTCACTTTTATGAACACACACACACACACACACACACACACACGTGCGCGCGCGCGCGCACACACACACACACACACACTAAAATGTAGAAGGTGATAAGATATTTGAATAAACATAAAGTCAGAAATGTTCAAACAAAAATATCATGAACCATTTTGTTTGAGGTAAAATCTACCAATTGTACTAGAACATATTAGTTAAAGGGTAAATAAATCATTTGTTTTAATATAGAACTATATTATACAGCAATCTGTGACAACAGCAGGGTAAAACTTGCCTGACATGGAATGAATGACGTCATCATCCAGTGCCTTGCCGGCTGGTCATGGCGATCATTCCTCTTCACAAATTACGATATCTGACGTCATGGATCAATTCGTGTTGACTTACTTCCATGCTATGACACAAGACTGTCAAGAATCTTCTCATGCTGTCTTCCTCTATCACTCTTTCCGCAAATCTTTCCGGATGTCACAACATGTTCCAGTTTTTGTCTTCTCATAACGTGGCCAAAAAACGATGACTGCCTCTTTCTGATGTTTGTAATAAATTGTCTTTGCGACTTAGCTTCCCTTACAAAGTCCTTATTGCTCATTTAGGTTGCCCAATTAATATTTAGCATTCTTCTATAAAACCACATTTCCAAGGCTTCCATGGATTTTTTCACTTGTTTACTAATTGTCCAGGATTCGCAGCCATATGTTAAAATTTGTTCTGTGTAACATGCAAGAACTCTTTTTCTAAGTTTCAAAGACAGTGACTTATTGCACAAAACGTTATTAATTTCATAGAATACAGTTTTTGCATGTCATATTCTGCTCTTTATCTCAGTGATGCATCATCCATCTGATGTTATCTGTGTGTCTAGATATCTGAATTTCTGCACTTACCCCAAAATAACGTCCTGTACTTTAATTGCACATTTAGGCACAATCTGTTTCTTTGATATTACCATGACTTCTGTCTTTCTATTATTCTAATTAAGGCCCATATTTTCACTTTCTACAACCACTGTATCTATCATTTATTGTAGATCGTTCTGACTTGTTGCTATCAGGACAGTGTCATCAGAGTAACATAAGTTATGTATATTATGTCCACCAATATCTGACATACTTTCTGTAGATCTCATTATATGTTCAATGTACAATGAGAACAAACCAGGAGACAATACACAATCGTGTCTGACACCCATTAAGAGCTTAGTGTGGTGCGCTAGCGAAGGTGATAGAGAACTGCGCTAGCAATGTCACGAGCACGGTCGAACACGGGTTCAATACCTGGGCTCGGCGCTGGCCAAAGTGAGGGAAAGCTTCGCCAACAACAACAACAACAACAACAACAACAACAACAACAACAACAACAACAACAACAAAAACAACAACTAACGATTTGATCTACGGTTACCCACTATAGAAATAAGTGTCTGATCTTGTGGGGTGCTACGGAAACTCAACAGAAACGATCAGGCTACTTTTGTGATGCCGAGTTAAGTATTTCATCATTTCATCTGTTCTGTGTTTCTAATTGTTTATTACAGACTTGGGTGGAGAAGTTCACAAGTATCTGTGCGTGTTCCCTTTCCTTCAGCTTCCCAGTCATATTTTGTGTTTCTGTTCTGTCCCACCAGGTTTATGGCATAGACAACAAAACTATCTTCTTTAGTCCTACTACTTTTGCCGTGAAGCGTCGCAGAGAGGGGGCAGATATCATATTATGTGTCACTAGTCTTGTAGCTTGTATTAACGTTATATTTGATTTCGTCTATGTCTCTTTAACTCCATCTAACCAACTCTTCCTTGGTCGTCCTCTCGCTTTGTATCCCAACGTTCTCATGTAGAAAGCGCTAGCCACTGTTTTATATTGTTCCATTCTAGCTAAATGTCCGAACCATTTAATTCTGTGGTGTTCTATAAAGTATGTAATAGGTATTAACCCCACATTTGTTCTTAGATAACCTCTCGTCTCTGTATTTCTTCTAGTTTCTCCAGCTGCGTTTCTTAAGCATCTCATCTCACACGTTGTGAATTTACTCCTGTGTGTTTCCAGGACTGTCCATGAATGACGTTGATAAAACAACCGTGGGACGAATAAAACATCTATCAGCGTCCTTTTTGTTTGTATGTTGACAAGTGGCGTTTTAGGTTAGGTGCTATTTGATAGTTGATGTTTGTATGTTGTCTGTATTCTCGTTTCTGTTTCCCCATCTAGTCTTCCGTAATCAATGAACACACTGCCCAGATAGATGTATCCTCTACATTGTTGTAATGATTTTCCATTAATATATACTTTATATTATATTGAAATAGTGTTCGGCGGATTGTCATAAATGCTGTCTTTTCTATGTTATCAAAACTAGGCCAACTGAATCAGAAAAATTAATACAATAAATTATCGCATATGCCACAAGCCGCAATATCAATTAATTACCGCTGACCATGCCAACATATTTACACGGGGTGCACAGCTAATTATATGACAAAACTGTGAGTATGAAAGAACAAACGAACACTGTGTACTTTCAATTCTAGAACCAACTCTTGCGGATTCGTCCCGAGGTGTTCTCGCATGACATCCCAAGAAATTCCTTTGTTTGCCCAAGCCGATTGGTCATGACATCCCCAAACACTAATCTCGTATCACGCGACTTAATCAAACAATGAACCAGAGGTCAAGAAAGGAACTAATTTACAAGTTGAGATTAGTCAATCAGTCTAGGCCCGGGCATCGACTGCCTGCGTTTGGTTTGAAATTTTCCCGTTTAGCTGCGGCTCCTAGTAAATATTGTCGTTCTTAGAGGAAAATTTCAAATAGAGGAAATTCCGCCATTTTTTACAATTTTCTTAACGATTAACTCTTAACTCTTAGTATAGTTGCTCGAGAATCGTCTTTCTGTAACAAAAACGCAATTCTGTTACCATTTTAAGAGTAAATGTTGGGTTATGATTGGCAGTAGCGGGCGCGCTTATGTAACGATTAGGAAGTTACGCTGAAAATGGCATGAGCTCTGTCGGCGAAAGGTTCGATTGTCAGATCTCATCGTTCGCTACGGGACGGCAGGACTGGCCATCTATACCTACGTTAACTCAAACCTACAAAAATGTGATGGTTCTAAGACTTCACATACCCATGGAAAGTACGCTCAAAGAAAGGGACTTTTATTGTTAGAGGCCCTCTGGTGTAACTTTCAATATAAATGCTTTTGAATATAAATATTATAGACGAGTTCTAAAAATATATCGGATAAAGAAAATAACAAACGGATTCATACTTCAAGAGCTTAAAACTGAAGAAGGTTGGGTTTAAAGTCGATAAAACAAAGACCATTGAAATATTTTGGTGACATGAAACGTCACGAAAGTTTGGAGAGAACAATAATGGAGGGGTATATGCCTGGGAAGCGAGGAAGAGGAAGGCCAAAGAGAAGATGGGTGCAGGATGTGGCGGATGGTCTCCAGATGGGTGTATCGGACGCGGATATCTTGATTATGGCCGAGAGGTTTTCCGGAAGGTTGTTATGGGAGCGGAGTTCTACAAAGGACAAGCTACAGAATGAATGAATGTTGGTATTACGGTTATACCAGTATGCTGACAATGGTATGAGCGATATCATACAAGGGTTCGATGCCAACTCTGATCGTACGCTACAAAAGGGAAAGACTGCCCACCTATTGCTCCATGCACCCAGGCCTACAAACATGGATGGTCCTAACATTTCACGTTCCAACAGCTGGCTCCGGTTACGGAACATTTTATCATGTTCTTATCTATGATTGGTAATAGTAACTTAGCCGGTTCCCTGGCAAAGTTGTTACGGACGCAGTTCGTAATTCCGCACACCGCGTTCGAAAAAAAGCTGGGGGAGATTTGGTAACAGACCGTCTTGCGTTGGGGTTTTTATAAAATGGTAGGGGTGCCGTTCGCTCAGAAAGCAATGGCAAACTACTGAACGTAAACTTGCTAAGAGATCACAAACAGCCAAAACATGCTGGAGTTGACTGCGACGTCTAGTAAAGGATATGCAACTGACTTTTTAATATTAAATAAGAGGAACAACAACTGCAGCAGAATATAACAATAGTCCGTTGTAAGGCGTGTAAACGGTGTCTGTGTTTAGCATGTCTCATCTTGTCGCAGGAGCTAAATATACCTAACTGTTTGTATTTTCTAACTTTTAACAGTAAATTATGTAAGTTAAACTTAATAGCAAACTTAGAAATTGTAACATAAATATTAAATCGGTACTACTGCCTGGGTCAGAAACACTGAGAACAACTATACTATTTACTAACAAACTACTAACGTACACTAATTGTTGTCTGCGCAGAATCTTCTTCTTCTTCTTCTTCTTCTTCTTCTTCTTCTTCTTCTTCTTCTTCTTCTTCTTCTTCTTCTTCTTCAGCTTTCCGAGCCATTGAGGTTCTTTGCTGCAAATACAATCCGTCTCCATTCTTCTCTCTGGTGGACCTTCTCCTGCCAGTCGTTGATTCCAAGTGCTTGTAGGTCTGTACATGTATTATCTCTCCACCGTCTTCTTGGTCTACCTCGGGGTCTACGGTCATTTATTTCCTGAGTGTAAGCGAGTTTTGTTTCCCTATTATCTTCCATTATTTCTGTATGCCCCAGCCATTGTAGTCTATTAGCCTTCATGATACCAGTGATTAGCGGGGACTTAAACAGATCATAAATGTCTTTGTTACTTCTTCTTTTCCACTCTCCACTTTGTGTATCCCTAATGGGTCCAAAGATGCGTCTTAAAATTTTGTTCTCAAAGGTTTGTAACAAGGCTTCGTCTCCTTTCGTTGTACTCCAGGTTTCAGAGCCATACAGCACAACTGGTCTGATCAGTGTTTTGTATATTGTGGTTTTGGTGTTACGAGATAGCGCCTTTGATTTTAGTAGATGTTGTAGTGCATAGTATATCTTATTTCCAGAGTTGATTCTAGTTTGTATTTCTTCCCTTATGATGTTGGAGCAGTTGAAGATTGTACCCAGGTATTTGTATGTTTCCGTTCTTTTAATGGTCATATTATCTATTTGTATGTGGCCAGAGTTTTTAGCCATTCCGTCTCTTGAAATTACCATATATTCTGTCTTATCTTGGTTGATAACCAGCCCCATCTGTTGGGCTTTTTCCTTTAAGTGAGTCAATATTTCCAATGACTTTTGTTCACTTTGCCCTATAATATCTATATCATCTGCATAACCAAGCAGCTTGGATGTTCCTCCAATATCACATTCCTCCTTTATCTTCCTTACAACTTTCTCTAGAGCCAGATTGAAGAGTAGCGGCGATAGTGCATCACCCTGTTTCAAGCCAGATGTTATTTGGAAAGGGTCTGATTTCATGCCTTTATATGTTACTATATTATAAGTATCTTCCATGCAAAATCTGGTCATGTTGATTAACTTCCTTGGTATTCCAAATTCCTGCATAGCATTCCATAGACTATTCCTATGGACACTATCATAAGCCTTTTTAAAATCCACAAAAATGTTATGGAGATCTCTTTTATATTCCCAATGTTTCTCGGCTATTTGTCGTAAGATAAATATCTGATCTATTGTTGATCTGTTTTGTCTAAAACCTGCCTGGTAGTCACCTAATATGTCTTCTGAATATGGTTTTAGTCTATTTAGTAATACTGCGGATAGTATCTTATAGCTTGTGGACAGTAGTGATATTCCTCTATAATTTCCACATTGGAACTTGTCTCCTTTCTTAAAGATAGGTATCAATAATGACTCTTTCCAGTCATGGGGTAATTCTTCTGTCCTCCAGATTTTTATTATTAGTTCGTATAGCTTTAGATGTAATGCATGGCCACCTGCCTTTATAAATTCAGCAGCAATTCCATCAGTCCCAGTTGCCTTATTGTTTTTAAGTCGTGTGATTACATATAGGATTTCTTCAAATGTAGGTTCTTCAATTTGTGGTTCGCATGTTAGTACCTCTTCCTGTGGGAAAATGTTACTTGGAGCTTCACAATTTAGTAATTCAATAAAATATTCTTTCCATGTGTTGCACATTTCCTCATTGGTATTTATCATATTCCCATTTTTGTCTTTTAAACCATATGTGTTTTGTTGGTGCCCTCGTTTCATTGACTTCAGTTCTTTAAAACATTTTCTGGATTCATTTTTCTGGTGATTAGTTTCCATATCTTTGATTATATTACTCATATATTCTCGCTTCTGCTGTCTGACTATTTTTGTAGCCTCTTTACATTCATTTCTATAATGCTTTTCCTTTTGGATGTTATTGATGTCATTTAACCATACATGTCAGAATACTTGAAATAAAATGCTCTGACGGAATCGCCACTGTAGAGCTCATGGACAGAACTAATCCAAGTGAACCCTGAGGTGAAGAATAGATGCTGGCGCAGGTCATTTCGCTTACAGGGATGCCACAGTGGGCTGGTAGAAATTAGTTCATTTCTTCTAGACTATCGTCCTGTATGCGCCAATGGACGAGTTTGAAGAGAAAGAGTTGTTTTTGAACCATTATTTATATATTATTTAAGCTCAGCAAATCTACAAGAAGGGCTGTTGTCTCTGATCTGAAGCTGGTGTAAATTTCGCAGAATAACAATGTAACCCTGTGCCACTCTGGTAAATGTCTCTGAAACTTTACCAGTATGTGACTACTCAAAGACAGAGAAGGCCTCTAAATCAAACATGGGTAAACTTTAAGAGTTAATGATGGTTTTTGACCATCAATTGTTGCACATCACAGCACCGTTGTCAAGTAATAGGTCCTTAAAGAACGTTACTATCCTCGTGGAAACAATTCTCCATCATTTGCCAGTCCCTTCCTCAAAGAAATAAGAAAGACAGAAAGGAAGACAGAAAGAAAGAAAGAAAGAAAGAAAGAAGCAGAAGAAGAAGGAGAAGAAGAAGAAGAAGAAGAAGAAGAAGAAGAAGAAGAAGAAGAAGAAGAAGAAGAAGAAGAAGAAGAAGAAGAAGAAGTTAACGACAAAGAAGTAATGGCGAAGACGAAGATTAATGAGAATTAGAAATAAGACTGAATCGATTTAGCATCTCTATGTAAAGTAATATTATGCATTTGTTGTTCCCGTCTGTATTCTAAATCTATGTAGTAGCTGTGTATAATGAAATTAATATTCTAAACGGCTCCCTTGTAATCGACATCTGTGTTGTATATGTCTATGATGTAATACTGTACATTGATTGTTCTGAATGGTATTCTGATTCTGTGTAGTAAATGCCTGTGATATAATACGCTGCATCGATTGTTCTCAACTATATTCTGAATACATGTATAATTGTTTGTGATGTAGTTAATATTGTACATTTATTTTGTCGATTATAATCTGAATCTATGTAGTATCAGTCTATGATGTAATACTCTACATTGAGTAAAGTAGTACTTCTTCGAGGTAATACTTTACATTGTTTTCTATTCTTTTATGCATCTATGTAGTATCTGTCTGTGATGTAATACTATACATTACTCTATACTGTATAATAAATCTACTCTAGTATCTGTCTGTGGTGTGTTACTTTACATTGCTCTCTACTGTATAGTGAATCTGTGTGAAAGCTGTCTGTGATGAAATACTCTACATTGATTGTTTTTCATTCTATTAGCTACAGTTTTCTGTTAACTGAAAGAGTCCTTGGGCAGCTCTATTCAAGTCGGAGATAATTTACACCGATTGCCCGATCTGTGTCTAGAAGATTGACGGTCAATAATTGTGTACTGAAAGCCTTCCCGCGAATCGCTTCACCCCATTACGCCAATACAATGTACATCGCGCCAGCCTACCCACAACACAATTTTTCATCTCCAAACGAGTGGCTCTTTGAACTAACCCCCAACATCACAAGTCTGATCGTAGTTACAGCTGTAGATACTAAATTGGTAATACAAAACCGGTGCGCTAACGATTGTCCTGCTCGGCAATGGTAATCCAATCTTATTTTGAACGCTTTGTCCTTAATGGTTTTGTCTAACAGATGAGGCACATCGAACTTCTAAACATTAGACGGCGTGTTCAACAATGTTATATATGTATACGTATGTGTATTGTATATTTCAGCTTGAAGGATTTATCTAATTACTGCAGTTTACGTTGTGTGATTTCTGCAGTATGTCCCTGACAAAATGCTGCGACATACGCCAGGCAATAAATTGTGCAATCTATTGTTTGTGTCTTGGTTATTCAAATTCACTACGAGAAAACATTGTTTTGAATGTTATATATGTTAGCCGCACTTACTACTTCCCACGAATACAAATTTTTCTTAAATATGGATTAGCCAGAAACTGTTAAAGATTTGCACCTGGTATTGTAACAAAGACGGCGTCTGTGGCTTAGAAGTAGTCAATGCAGTTTCACAATCTCGACATCCCGGACTCTAAGTCAGCCGCAGGTGATTTGGAAGCAGGCCTTTTTGCGTTGATTTTCACAATGCTATGAGAACCGCCCGTTCAGAAAGCAATGGGAAACTACTGAACATAAATTCGGTAATACATGGAAATAGTATTGTGAAAAGAATGAGTAGTAAAATAAAATACACTTTAGGAATTGTTATGACAAAGGGGTATTAACAGGTAACAGAACGTTGTGGCCACGACGCCAATGATCAAGAATTCGTTATTTAGCAGTATGTGCCGTGTCCATTCACGCGCTGGTACCTTCCGTTGTCATGATGCATGACTGTCCGGAATATTCTCTCTCCATATCTCACCATTTCTCTACCCCTGTCTTTCTCCATCTCTCTTTGTATCTCTCCCTTTCTGTGTCTCTGTGTTTATCATTGTCTGTACTTCTATCAGTCTATATATTTTATAAGCATTATGTTACCAAGCCGGTATTTCACAATTCTCCGTCGACCGTGTCGAGAATTCGAAATAAGTCTTGGACGCCGACTGTTTTGCGTTGGTTTCAATAGCATGAGACGTCGGTCGGTCAGAAAGCAACGGTAAACTACTGAAAGTAACTTGCTCAGGAATCGCAAACAGACCAAAAATGGTTGACTGTAACGTCCTGTTAAGGATATGCAACTAACAAACTCTAAATACATGGATTGTGCGTATATATGTTTCCCTGTATAACTGATTCTTCTACATTGTCAATAATTGTTTCGAGATGACACTGCGTTAAACTTTCCGCAGTTATCTGCATATTTCATCCCATTTACGCTGTTAGTCGATTATCAACGTGTGTTGATTTCTGTGCTCGTTGCACCACAGCTTCATCACTGTTTTGTTGTTTGCTATTTAAAAAAAAAACAACAACAACAATAAGCAAACAACTGATAAATAGTTGACAAGGAAACAAAAACAAATTCAAATACTTGATGTTGGTAACAGAAAACACAAACAATGTGCGTAGTATCTACTGGCGACATATTATTGCACTGAATACCTATTAAATATAACTAATAGACTATATTGAGCACATCCTGATGTATGGAAGCACATCGTGGATAATCAGCAGACAAGTGAGGAATTTTGTGAAAGCTTCTGAGGTGTAGTTTTAGAGAACGATGACGAGAACACCTTGAACGGATAGACAGAGCAATGAAACTATAATGAAAGAAGTTAAACTCACAAAGAGGACTGATTACTCGCATCATGAAAAAAAAAAAAGCAACAACAAAAACAACTCACATTCTTGTGGCTTGTCATGAGGAAGGAAAAACTGGATATGTCGTCACAACCGAAAAGTTGGAGGAGGGATGGGAGGATCAGAGAGCGAGAGAGAGAAAAAGTGAGAGAGAGAGAGAGAGAGAGAGAGAGAGAGAGAGAGAGAGAGAGAGAGAGAGAGAGAGAGAGAGAGAGAGAGAGAGAGAGAGAGAACGAACGAATTTTATTTTAAAAGGGTTAAGAATTGGTCTTACATTTTGCCCTTCTACCACTCACTTTCATACATTATTTCATTCATACATCTTTCAAGGCTAACAGAGAGCAGCAACAATATAAATGACATGCATTATAAAGGCATGGGCAAAATGCGAACATCAATACTACACGATTCAGTAATATTAGATAATAGTGTGACACTTGTTATTAGCTATGTGGAATATACTGGTCTACCAAAAGGGGACTGGCTGTTATACTAGGGTTTTGTTATTATTATTATTTCTATTATTAAGGGGGAAGGTAATCCGTACTGAGATAATGTTCGAATAATTTGCGATTATATGTATAGGGATTGGTAATGTCTTTGATTTCTTGTGGAAGATTGTTCCACAGCTGAGCTGCAGAGTAAGTTAAGGTTGTTTTGTATAAGTCAATCCTAGACTTCGGAATGTGTAATATATTTAATCGTTTACTATGTCTAGCATTATATTTAAACAATGGCCAAAGCTAATTTGGGGCATTCCGATGTAGGATTTTGTGAATTAGTTTGGCCTTATTTAAAAGCAGGCGTTTGTGGAGTGGTAGTAACTGAAGGCGCTTATGCACCTTAGATAGATCGATAGATAGATAGATAGATAGATATATAGATCGATAGAGAGAGAGAGAAAGAGAGAGAGAGAGAGAGAAAGAGAGAGAGAGAGAGATAGATAGAGAGAGAGAGAGAGAGAGGGAGAGAGAGAGAGAATTCTGGACCGCTTGACAACATGGCGGAAAGGAACATCGACATCAGAAATGACTGGCAGTTGTCGAGACAAAAGGCTGTGGACAGACATGATAACCAACGCCGCACTGTGCGGACTACAAGAAGAAGAAGAATATGACTACAAGGAAACGAAGTGTAAAAAGATCAGCTCAACATGGATACAAGAACAACAAAATCTGGGGAAGTTACGGCGAGTAACTTCATCAGCAAATAAAACACACATTTATTGATACTGATAAATTGAACATTTGTCCAACGGATAATTTATAATTATTTGTTAAAGAGAATATGTTGGCGTAGGAAAATTTATGAATTGTGATAAATAGAATATTTGTTATACGGAAAAGTTATTAATACTTATAAATAGAATATATGGCGCAACGGAAAATTTATGAATACTTGTTGAAGAGAATATCTACTCAACCGACAATTTATGAATATATCTTAGGATAGTATCTGAACATCGGCAAATGTATGAATACTGGTAAATAGAATATGTGGGCAACGGACAATTTATGAATATTGATAAGCAGAATATTTGGCACAACGGAAAATTTATGAACATGAGGTGAATGGAGTTGAATTCCGAATCGACGTAACACACTCAAGACATTCCCATACGTGCTCCGCCCTCATTATCAACAGCCAGCGAAGAATCCCAATACTAATGATATCAGTTACCAGGCTTGGCCTATATTAGGAATACCGAGTGTCGGTCTAATCCCATAGTCACTCCCTGCAGCCCCATTCTCACCAAGCCACGATCATTAATCTGTTCACCCACTCCAGTCACTTGATTATAAAGCGCCCTGACCATATCTGCTTCTTCACGCACCAATACACCATCCAACGGTGCAGTTCCCAGCCAGTCTGTCCGCCTGCTCGTTTCCCACTTCAACAGCATGTCCTGGGGAACAGATCCAACACATGTTTTTTGGCTTTGATTTGTTTAACATTGAAGCATGCCACTCTGCGCGAAGCATACCTGCCTTCACCTTTCTCAACATGTACGAGTATTTGTTGAAAGATTATTTGATGGAATGACACATTTATGACTACGTGTTAAAGAAAATACATGGCGCGCGCGCACCCACTCACACACACGTAAGAAAAGAAACTTATAAATACTTGTTTAAGAGAACATATGGTGCGAGGGACAATTTCTTGTGTTTAAAAAATAAATTTCAGGTCGGTATTCAGATCATTTAAAGAAAAACGAATTAATATACATATTTTTCTTCGACAAAAGATATCTTTTAAATGACGAATTTCGTTTCCTAGGCGTGTATTTATAGTAAAACATTCTGGCATGCATCCACAAACTCTGTGACTAAGTATTCGTATTCATGAAAATCACATAACCATGCCATGTAAATAGACATAAACTGGCGGACAAAGCTAGGAAAGGTGTTGTGTCTACTGACAAGATTTAACCTGTGTGCTTAGCCAGCCACGGTAGCATAGTAGCTAGACATTGTCCTGCTGGCTGGTGGTCGAGGGTTCGATCCGCACCAGAGAGGATTCGAGTTTTAAGAATTGATCTGAGCTACCAGGTCTCATCTCATCTCATCATGTTCCTCTTGTACCTTGCGGTATTGAGGTGAAGTATAAACAGCGGGAGAGTGCCCGCTTATGGGCTTCATGTATCGATATTCCCAGCTCTACCCGGCCTAAAATGGGTACCTGGAAATGTTTTGGGAAGTATGACACTGATTATATCACCCATCGAGCGCCGATTGGTCTATTTAAATATGGGTCTAGCACCATATGGCTAATGTGTCTTAATGCTTGTAAAAGGATCCTGTAGTTTGTTACTTAATGCTTGTAATGGGGTCCTGTAGTTTGTTACTTAATGCTTGTAAAAGGGTCCTGTAGTTTGTTACTTAATGCTTGCAATGGGGTCCTGTAGTTTGTTACTTAATGATTGTAAAAGAGTTCTGTAGTTTGTTACTACATTCTTGTAAAAGGGTCCTGTAGTTTGTTACTTAATGCTTGCAATGGGGTCCTGTAGTTTGTTACTTAATGCTTGTAAAAGGGTCCTGTAGTTTGTTACTTAATGCTTGCAATGGGGTCCTGTAGTTTGTTACTTAATGCTTGTAAAAGGGTTCTATGGTTTGTTACTTAATGCTTGTAAAAGGTCATTTAGTTTGTTACTTAATGCTTGTAAATGGTCATTTAGTTTGTTACTTAATGTTTGTAAAAGGGTCCTGTAGTTTGTTACTTAATGCTTGTAAAAGGTCATTTAGTTTGTTACTTAATGCTTGTAAATGGTCATTTAGTTTGTTACTTAATGCTTGTAAAAGGGTCCTGTAGTTTGTTACTTAATGCTTGTAAATGGTCACTTAGTTTGTTACTTAATGCTTGTAAAAGGGTCCTGTAGTTTGTTACTTAATGCTTGTAAATGGTCATTTAGTTTGTTACTTAATGCTTGTAAAAGGGTCCTGTAGTTTGTTACTTAATGCTTGTAAAAGGGTCCTGTAGTTTGTTACTTAATGCTTGTAAATGGTCATTTAGTTTGTTACTTAATGCTTGTAAATGGTCATTTAGTTTGTTACTTAATGCTTGTAAAAGGGTCCTGTAGTTTGTTACTTAATGATTGTAAAAGGTCATTTAGTTTGTTACTTAATGCTTGTAAATGGTCATTTAGTTTGTTACTTAATGCTTGTAAAAGGGTCCTGTAGTTTGTTACTTAATGCTTGTAAAAGGGTCCTGTAGTTTGTTACTTAATGCTTGTAAATGGTGATTTAGTTTGTTACTTAATGCTTGTAAAAGGGTCCTGTAGTTTGTTACTTAATGCTTGTAAAAGGGTCCTGTAGTTTGTTACTTAATGCTTGTAAAAGAGTCCTATAGTTTGTTACTTAATGCTTTTAAAATGGTCCTATTGTTTGTTACTTAATGCTTGTAAAAGGGTCCTGTAGTTTGTTACTTAATGCTTGTAAAAGGGTCCTATAGTTTGTTACTTAATTATTGCAAATGGATCCTATAGTTTGTTACTAAATCACCCAGTGGTTAGTGTCATAGCTAAACAGCGTAAAACACAAGAAAAGAGAATCCAGCCACGGGGGGAACATTGAACCCAGATAACTGACTAGGTAAGTTGAGGTACGGCCTAATATACTATAGCTGCTTCAGTTATTAAAAAAAAATTCCTGTATATATTCTTTATGCAGCTTCCATTCATATAGATAATAACATAAATTATGTTAGCATAGACTACTTGGGTTTGCTAACTACTACAAGTGTTTGTTTTTTATCAGTACAGTTTACATTAATAATTGTCGCAGGCAATATCTTATATTATTCCAGCTTTAAATGATTGCAATGTGCTAAACTGAGAGGCTGTAGAAAACACAGTGACGGCTGGAAAGATCTGAGGAAGAAGAGGCAGGCGCAGACTGAAACATATGATTCTAAATGGACTTGGGCGTTGGCATGGAGGGATATCATCAATAGAATTAATCAAAAACACCAAGGGCCGATATCTGTGGAGGGGCATGCATCCCTACGCCAGATAACTGGGCACACGATGATGACGATGCAAAGAGGGACTTTGAATGAGAGAGACAGCAGCAGGTGATGAAAAAGAAAATGGGACAATGAGAAAAAAGTTAAGAACAACTGAGCAAAACAAAGAGGTGCCATTTTAATGCGCAGTAACACAACGATTTGAATCAATGGAATTTATTGATCACAACGCGTTATCTTGACACTCCTGCTGCCGGCAGATGGGGCAATGTGACAAAAGTAACACTAAAGTTAGGAAGCAATGGAAGACTTTTTTATAATTCTACAATTCACAGATGGGAATAAGAAATAGAAGTGACACTGGTGATAGGTAGCAGTTAATTGCCTTGGTATTTCTACAATCCATAAATGAGGATATAGGATGGGGAAAGTAACACTAAAGATACCATCAATAGAAACCTTAGTTTATCTACAAAACATAAAAAAGCCTTAGTTTATCTGCAACATATAAAATGGGGATATAGGATATGAGAAGAGACATTAAAGATACAATCAAAAGAAAATCTTAGTATATCTACAACAGACACATTGGGATACAGGATGGGAGAAGTGACACTTAAGATACAGATCAATAGAATATCTTGGTTTATCTACAACGTACATACGTAGATATGAGATGGGACAAGGACACTAAAGATGGGAAGCAGTTAAAAACTGTGTTGTTTGTCCATCAAGAATGATGATAACCATTAATTTCATCCAATGGAGTTGAAAGTATGGAGCCGTGAGTTCTAAGATGGCTGATAAGGCCTATTTTGGCTCGAAATAATCTTTGACAATGTGGACAAAGAATGCTTGAAGTTTCTGGAGGAGAATTTCCTGCAGTGGTTTTTCTGTCCTGCATTTTCTTCACAGCTCTTGCAGTCCCGGTTGCCTCACACGTGACTGCACCCTAAAAACTGTACCTGCTAACGCAGCCACCATGGTATTCCTTCAACCCATAGACTGGATTATGGGAGAAAAAGAAAAACTCGACACGTCGTTACACTTGACGCTGCAGCCTCATTGAAGAATACAAACCATACACTCCCTCCCCCATTGTTAAAAAATAAAGTGACGTACTTGTTGATAGTCGCTACTCCACCAATCCCCAATACCCGATTATCAACTCAAGTTATAAGTAAGGCAAGGGTTTTCATTACTTTGTGAGTCCGTGACTCCCCTAAACAAATGTGGTCTTTCGACGGCTTTACAGTGGCATAAATCGAAAAATACTCTGTCATATTTCAATTTTTAGCGTAACGATTTTGTTGTGTTTTTAATAGAAACTCTTCTGGAAAAGCTGTTCAAAAATTATTTTTTTTTGGGGGGGGGGGGGGGGGGGCGGCATTTGCATTGGATATTCTGTGAAATAAACTAAACAGCAAGAGAGGGGGAAAAATAATCTCATTTTCAAGCTTCTTACCATCGAACAGAAAATTAGAGAAATTAGTATTTAGCTTTACAGAAATAAAGGTTCCAAACAAAACAGTCTGCGCCCACAACGGCATCCCTTATCACCAGCCATGACTCTTCCGTGTTTCTCAGCCCACAGGTTGAAAACTGCTGGTTTCCTTAGTTCACTGTTCAAAACACTAAACCACATGGATAGCTTAATAAGTAATTTTCTACTTTCTTAGTAATTTTAATATAACACATTATCAAAATTGCTCACATGATGACGTTATTATTCGGTTGTCAAAGCGGCAGTAATGCTTGTAAAGCAGTTCTAGAAATTAGCGGGCAAGGCGCAATTTGTTAGCACGTTTTTTTCAAGAGACAATTGTAGTGTCGTCTGAGCCTTGTTACGTGTCGGATTGTAGAAGTACATTAGCAAACACGATTATCAAAGCTACTAAAGAAGTTAAGTATAATTTTGTTTTCTTTGCAGCGTTACATGCAATAATATTCTGGATATAGTTATAGCAGTTAGACTATAATAACAGTCATAACAAAATTGCTGTCTCCGGACTGACACTATCTTGGTGTGCCTGGCCAAAATTATAGGTAAAACTAGCTGTACTAGACTGTATAGACTGGACCCGGTATCGAACTCCGGATCACTGGCGTGTGAAGTGGGTGTGGACTTTAGGTGCCTGGTGTGCTTTGTCAGATCGAGAAGATCGGATCATTCTGGGCCACATAGATTGACGGATGTCAGTCGGGGTGATCGCAAACTTTGAGCTATAGCCTACCATGGGTGACTTTGTGATATTCTAGTATGATAATTTGGTCGCATCTTGCGTGGTCAAGTGTTTGCACACCCGCTTCACATGCCAGTGATCCGGAATTCAATCCCGGGTAAAGTTCAGGGATATGCACTACTGACGAGCTCAAACGAGAGCGAAACTCGAGTCTAGTGCTTCCAATCTGACGTGGACAAGGCCCAAGGTTCGTACCTGAGTACTATCAGCGTTGTCAGTAGTAGGTGGTGCTCAATCTTCAAACCTCAAATCCCGAAACAACCAAAAAAAATCAACTCTTTGATATGCCGGACTGAGACTATAAATGAAATTGGAAGTGTCCGGGAGAAACAATAGGGTAAATTTACTGTTTTGAGCTGAAACTACGTGGACGATATAATAACCTCCACAAGACGAACAACAAGCAAGTATTGTACCATGCCAGTATGACCCAGTATGCATAAAATTTGGTGGAACTGCGGTAAAGCTGTGAAAGTTTAAACAATATAAAATGACACAAAGTAGTGCAGCTTTACATAACAGAGTTACGACACATACAGAACGTTGCGGCGGTTAGCCTTCGTCAGCAAACAAACACATTCACAAACACAACATACAGTCAAGGAGAACTCCTGTGACTACATTAGAAGGTGATGACAGGACGAGAGGAACAAATGCATGGAAAAATGGAAGCAATGAAGAGAAAATGAGAATTGACAAAATGTTAATTGAAAAGAATGTTAGTCGAAGAAAATGTTTAATAGAAAAACTGTTTATAGAGAAAAAAACTGTATACTCACCTCACGTACGGACCTTTGAATGACTACGGAAAACTTGGGTGTATCAGACACTTTAGAACGGCTCTGTTCTATATAGGCGGCCTGGCATGCTAGGAACTGTTTTGATTGTATTAGCATTTTCGCATCTCTGCGCTCTCTCAGTGCGTGTGTCATCCTCATCTTCCCCATCTCACTATAGAGATTGATCTCAACCCTCCTGTGATGAGTCTAAATACTTAATTTTTCACCTTGTCCAGCTCTTGTACTGTGGTGTTAAATGAGGAACACCATGCAGTTGACCCGTATTTCAGGTGTGGTCGTATGCGCTGTTGATAAACTTTGCTAAATATTTTCGACTGGCTTCTCAAGTGATTCCACTTAGTTTTCTCAGGATGGCCATCTTCCTTCTGGCTTTTGCTGCTGCTTTGTTGGCGTGCTTTCTCAATGTCATTCTGTAATCAAATGTTACTCCTGGGTATATTTGATCTTTATCTTCCCTTAGGGTTATTCCATTTATCTGGATGAATCCTGCCTTTTGTATTGGAGAGCAGGTATATAGAGTGGTGCTGCACACTGGTCAGTGTTTATCCATTTCCCCATGAAACAAATGCATCTACAGCTCTAAGTAACAATCTGGTGGCTATTGATGCATGTTCATGTCTGCTCCATAGGACTATGTACACATGTGGATGGCGGACAGCAGAACACATACTCCAAAGCTGCCAAAAATACGACATATCTAGGCAAACATCATGGCCTAGCGAGACGGCAGTGGAAAATAAACTCTACGGACAACTAAGTGATCTAAAAATTACAGTGAAATTCATACAAAAGACAACATTATAGATATAGACACGTTTCAACAAGAAGAATAAGTTTGTATATTCGAACTTGCAGAATTCCTTAGTTTGCTTTGTTTTATGTATAGTGACGTATGTAGTATGCACATGGCAAGAAGCAGCGAAATATGCCAAGCAATAAATTACGCTGCCTGTTGTTTGTGTCTTCATTATTCAAAGAATACTTACAAAAGTGGTTTTGAAGAAAACAGTGCTGAATGAGCAATTAATCTGCCATATAAAAAGACAACTCCTTGCTAAAGGATATACTAGAGGGAAAAGTAGAGGGTAAACGTACAATAGGAAGACAACCTAACAGGCGGATGAACAACACCAACAGATGCTCTGGAAGAACTTTATATGAGTGCTCCATGAAGATACAAGGCAGAGATACATTACAACAGAATTAATGCAGAGAGGGCACTTAGTTGATTGAGTCGACAAGTTGATGGTTAAGTTTAGTTTAGTTTAGTTTAGTTTAGTTTAGTTTAGGTGACGGATCAACATCACGACACACGGGTGTAACCCATAAGTGCTCTGTTCTACTCCTAACTCAAGCCTGGGTCCGGAGAATCTCAGCTCAGTGCACGAACTCCGTAGCGCCGGCGAGGATCCTGAAATACTTTGGGTAGATTTGTTAATCGAAATTTTGCCCGGGCAGCGCCGTTAGGCTACTCTTTTTAGATTTCCAACTGCCAAGGGATTTTTTACGTGCGCATCAATACACACGGGCGTCTGATCTCACTACCCAGAGACCAGGGGAAAATTTGTTACTTGAAGTCCACGTGAAAAAAATCCCGGCCCTCACCGGGGCTTGAACCCGGGACCTCCGGCACTCGAGGTGGACACCTACTTAGACACCACTAAGAACTCCCCCCCCCTCCCCCCCCCCCCCCCCCCCCCGATTGGTTCATTCTTTGCGAGACCGAGTTTTAATTCTTAAGTTTGATGCATTGGTGTTCATGTCGTTTGTGTCACGAAAAAGGCTTGCATCTATCGGAATAAATTCGGCGTAGAGGCTTTTTTCCGGACTCGGCATCAAATCACTATCTTCGCACTGGGACTGTTGCAGAGCTCGCCAACTCCTCGTCCAGCTTAGACTCCCGTGGTGTGTGCTAGAACGGTACTGGAACCTCACGTCAGCGAAAAGACAGAATAGGATGTAATCATGTCATGATTCATCTTAGCACATAATGACATCCTGAGACTAGGTCTAACTTGATATTGTTTTCTTGACTTTTCTCCGTAATCTCGTATGCTCTCGTCGGTAACGTGATGACGGTGAGAATCAGCAGTGGTTCGAATCGCATCGGTAACTTACGGGGTATGTGAGCCGACCACACAGAAAGCAATGGCAAACTACTGAGCGTAATCTTGCCAAGAAATCAACATACAGCTGAAAGATGCTGGTGTTGACAGCGATGTCCTGTAAAGGATATTTAAAAAAAAATACTTAAAAACTGCATGTTACAAATGAAAAACTTCTTATCCAATAAATCCTTCTCATTGGAAGTTAGAACTAGAATCGTTGCATGTTACAAAGAGCTAGTTCTAAAAAATAACTGTGAATCCTGGACAATTAGTAAACAGGCCAAGAAATACCCAACAGCTTTAGAGATGTGGTTTAATAGAAGAACGCTGAATATTCCTTGGACAGCCAAAGTGAGTAAGAGAGACTAAGACACAATGCCAACTGATCACAAACATCAGAAAGAGGTAGTCATAATTTGTTCACCACATTATCAAAGACAAAAGCGGTAACATTTTGTGAGAACCGGAAAGATTTGTGGAAAGAGCGACAGTCTGTTGTCAAAGCTTCGAGGGTTGGGATGTTCAGCAACAATAATTGATTATTGTCAATGGGGAATCGAAAGCTGTGGAACAGCATGATCGCCTTCGCTAGTCTGCAAGGTACTCGGTGATGATGACGACGATAGAATTCAACACATTATATAGAGGGACAATGGCTTTTCCAGTACACGATGTTCATAGGGTAAAGAAGAATGTGGAAACGACGAGCCATCAATATCATTCATTTGTTAATTAATAGGCATTTATTCAGATTCATAGAGCGTGCAGCAAATCACGGGATACACTCTGAAGCAGACGACAGCTTTTGTTGTCATGCGACACCTAACTCGGAACACGATAGAGCTAGTTAGCAACACGACAGAAACATATTATTTGAGATAATTAGGCGCTAGATTCATGCACGGAAAACAGCTGGAGTTATACAACTCTTAAGAGCACCCGACTCTCATTCGCTCTGGTTTCATTCATGTGCAATTTCTCTCTCTGTATTTCCTTGTCTTTCTATCTCTTCTTCTTCTTTTACGTGTCTCTCTCTCTCTCTCTCGTTTCTCTCTCATCTCTCGTTATTCTCTTTTTGTCTCTCTTCTTCTCTCTTTTTTCCCCACTGTTTTATTCGTTTCTATCTGCTTCTATCTGCCCTCTCCCTTTCTTGTATCCCCCTCTTTCTTCTCTCTATAAGGCTTTCTCTATATCTCTTGTTTCTCTTTCTCCCTCGTCTCTATCTCTCTCTCTCTCTCTCTCTCTCTCTCTCTCTCTCTCTCTCTCGTTTTACACTCTGTCTCACTCTCATCTCTCTCCCTTAATCTCTTCTCTATTCTCTCTCTCTCGCTTCTCTCTCTCTCGTTCCTCCCTCTCTCGTTGGTCTCTCTCTTTTTCTCTCGGTTATCTCTCTACTCTCTCGCGTTTCTATCTCTCTCTCTCTCTCGTTTCTTTCTCTCTGTTATCTCTCCTACTCATTTCTCTCTCTTTCTCTCTGTTCTCTTTCTCTCTCTCCCTTTCCCCCAGCTTTCCTCTCTCGTTGTTCTCTCTCGTCTCAACCCCTCCGCCTCTTTTAAAAATGTATAGAAACAATCAGCTACAAACGAATATCGATCCCTGCACTGTTGTTAAATCCTGTAGTAAGATCACCCCAGTTGTAACCGTCATATTGCAATGGATGCCACGAACAGCTTGTGGGCGAGCAGTCATGTGACGGTAACAATGCAAGCAATAAACTACACACAAGAGACACTAATCCGGTAATAACATTTGCACCGGCAACAATGAACACCAATAATCAGAGAAAAGAAGAAAAAATCTGCGATGTTTGGCTGGGATGAAAATCCTGATACCTCCTTCTGTCTTCAAAAGTTTCGATTGAGAGAAAAACCAGCCACAAGTGGAAACAACTAGATTGGAAAAAAAATTATTGAAATATTTATCTTCAGAAAAGACAAAAATATTAATACCATACACCGAGAGAAAATGTAGAAAAATTATAATTGAAATGTTTATCTGCAGAAAAGACACAAATATTAATACAATACACCGAGAGAAAATATAGAAAAATTATAATAGCACTTTACAATAGCACTTAGATTGAGGCGGACAAATAAAAACAATTTTATAACGTGACATAAAGGTGAGAATGGAAAATACACACGCGAAAATAAAATATACAATATTATTTTAATGAGTCATAACTGTCATTTACTGTCAACATAATACCTTGCGGTGTATGGCAGAGGGCTCTTTGAGCTTGAGGAATTAAGGCCGCCTGGCTAGTGCAGTCGCCGCGAACTGTGCAGGTTAGGATTTTCTTTTTGCCCCCTACAGAAAAAAAAAATCCCACACCTTACCGAGGGATCGATCGCGGGTCTCCCGAAGAGTCCGGCGTTTTAGCCACTCGGCCAGCCGCTCCTCATATTTTAATGAGTATGACGACAAAAATACTTGACGGCGACGTGTGGGCAGCCGTGGCTGAGACGTTGCCGTGTTTGCTTCAGGTTCGGGGCTATTGGGTTTGATTCTGACATAGGACTGGGAATGTTTTCAAGAACCATTAGGAGAGCAAACTGGATGCGCATATGGCGATTGTAACTGATTCACAAAGCATGCTGGCGAAGATGAAGACTGGCATGCTTCGTACAGAATGGCATGCATCGATTCAGAGGTCGCGGGCTTTGAGCAATTGCTGGATCTTTTCTTCAGGACACTCTAGTGTGGCTGCAAATGAACAGGCAGACAGACTGGCTGGTATCGATTCATTAAGGGGTGATTTGATGCATGATAAGGCAGATATGGTGAAGACTGTCTGGGAGAAAGTGATTAATGCAGAAGAATAGATGGACTATCATGGTCTATAGTCTGTTTACTTTTGTCTCCCCAATATAAAATTCCATATTTCAGTAACCAACTGAAGGAAAATTATATTTAGCATATAACCTTATCATTATGTCCACCCAACAAAAAAATTTTTTGTTCTGGAGATTGTACAGCAGATTTCAATGTTTGTTTATATGCGGTATATAATTTACGGGTCAAAGATTAAGTCCATAAATTTAAATGTATTACACCTTCACCCAGACACATCCGCGCTTTAAAAAAATAAATTATCTCGTGGTTCACGTTATGGCACTAGCGGCGCGCAGTTAAATGGGATTGTTCAGAGGTGTCGTCAATGTGGGTTCTTTCATGAAACGTGATTATATGAATAAATATATAAATAAATCTTACCATTAATATAATATTAATAGCTAATATTTGAATGTGTGAATATTGTTCAATGGGATTGAATGTGAAATGTTGTACAATTCAAAGCATCGCTATGAAGTTGTACACATATTTTTGTCAAAAAGCTGATCGCAGGAAACTGTTTCATACTGTTACAAATCCCGAAAAAAAGAACAGTGCATGCATTGCGTTTGAGTAAACGATCATTTCGTCGACGGATGCAAGAATCTGGAATGAAACCAACACGCGATAAGCAAACGGTAGGTAGAAAGGCAATTGTAGACAGATTTGACAAGGATGTCATAAGGCGAGCTATTATTAAAATTCTGGATGCCAAGGAAACAGTGATTGTAAGAAAACTTAGGGTTTGGTTGAGAAAGAACAATAACATATAGCTATCCAAAACAACTTTGTGGAAAATTATAAGGACATTAGGCTTCATTTTTAGAAAGTACAAGGGAGGTAGAAATATCATTTGCGAGCAACCGCATTTAGGAGTCATGAGAAGCAGATACCTTCGTGAAATAAGAGAAGTGCGCAAATAAAATTATGACATAGTGTATTTGGATGAGATGTGGGTCAATGCGCACCACACAAGTGAAAAGGAATGGCAATCAGTGGATGGAAATATATAGCTATATGTGCCCAGTAGTTAAGGACAGCGTTTGGTCATAGCCTAAGCTGGAAGTACTCATAATGGCTTACTACAGAATGCTGGGCTCATGTTCGTATCAAAGCATACAGACAATAGGGATTATCATAATGAGATGAATGGTAATGTATTTAGAGATTGGCTCGAGAATACAGTACTTCCATTCCTTGATAGACCGTCTTTTCTAATCATGGAAATACTTCATATCACAATGTTGTTGCCCAAGAAGACAAAATACCTTCGGCATTGGGCACAAATGGAGCAATAAAGATATGGCTCCGAAGGGAAAATATATCATTTCCAGAAACATATTTGAAGCTACAGTTGTTGTCCCTTGTAAAACAGGCACAAAAAAGCAAGCAACATCAAATCGACAAGTTGATAGAAGAGCATGGCCATAGGTGCTTGAGACTTCCACAGTACCATTCTCATTTAAACCCTATAGGACTTGTGTTGGCTTAAATTAAAGGACAGATGGCAGCTGACAATACTAAATTCAAATTGTCTGACTTCAAAATACTAACCCAGTCTGCACTGTTAAATACTGATAAAAGTTACTGGAAAAAAAAATGTGAGGACCATGTGTTGAAAGAGGAAGAGGACTATTGGAGAAAGGATGGATTGAATGTTATGCAACCGAGAGCAGTCATCAACCTACCGGAATCGTCCGACACAGATTATGGTCTGGGCAGGTCGCAGACCTTAATCCACGTACACACTTACTGGGATATTTTGCTTCAACTATTCAGACGAATTGCAGACCCTAAACATTACAGCATCAGCACAATATCAATGGCAACAGTTTGTATTCCATAGTGATGAATTTTCAATTCCGCAATGTGCATTATCAATACCTGTATCAATCATGTCCCGCTTACACACATCTTTGTATAGCAGTAGAGGAAGCCATTAGATTTCCTACCCATCTGTAATTCGCCAAAAAAATGTCCTTTGGTATTCTACCATCATCCATCCTCCTAACATGTCCTATCCATCTAAGTCTACAAAGACTGAGCATGGAATAAACCATCACACAACCTGATCTTTCCAATACTTCAGTACTCGTGATTTTGTCTTGCCACTTAATACCAAGTATTCTTCGCAGATACCGCATATGAAAGCTGTTTAAACGTTTCTCTTGGTGTGAGTAAGTTGTCCAGGTTTCATTGCCATAAAGAAGAGTACTAAGGACACAGGCTTGGTAGACGAGGACTTTTGTTTTGGCAGTAAGCTTCCTGTTCTCCCAGACTCTTTTTGCTAACCTGTTCATTATTGTTGCTGCCTTACCAATCCTGATGTTGATTTCCTGATCAAGGGATAATTTGCTATTTACCTCTGATCCTACATATGTAAAATGGTCTACTATCTCCAGTTCAGCATCGTCAATAAAGATTGATGGTACCCCATGTGCACCTTGTGACATAGTCTGTGTCTTCTTTTTGTTAATTGTTCAACCAAATTCAGAACAAGCAATGGAGAATGCAGATAGTAGATGTAATTCTTCCTCAGAGTGGGTCGTAATTGCAGCATCATCCGCAAAAAACAACTCTCTGATTAGTACCCTCCTAATTTTGGTCTTGGCCTTCAATCTCTGAGCATTATAGAGGCCGCCATCTGAGCATGAGTGAATGTATATATCGGTATCCTGATCACGAAAGGCATTTTTCAGTAGAAGTGAAAAGTATATCCCAAAGAGAGTGGGGGATAGTACACAACCTTGCTTAACTCCACTCTTGATTTCAAGCTCTTCTGAAGTTGCACCATCAAACTTGATTATATCCTTCATGCCTGTGTGGGACGATTCCACAATGGATAGAAGAGTTGGTGGGCAGCCAATCTTCTTTAATTCTTTGAACAGACCATCACGACTGACCAAATCAAATGCCTTTGTGAAGTCGATGAAGGCAATAAACAGTGGTTGATTTTGTTCCCGGCATTTTTCTTGCATTTGTCGCAATGAGAATATCATATAAACGGTAGACCGGTTCTGTCGGAATCCGCACTGTGATTCGGGGTAGACTTATCTCCCAGGACTTGAAGTCTGCGCAGAACAATTCTGGCAAATACTTTCCTAACAATACACAGAAGTGAGATACCCCTATAGTTGTTACAGTCGCTCCGATCTCCCTTGTTCTTGTACAGCGTTATGATGTTTGAATCTTTGAAATCCTGTTGGACTTGTCCTTCTCGCCAGAATAGCTCTATTAGCTGGTGGATCTGTAGAGCGAGTGTGTCTTGCCTACTCCTGATTATCTCTATTGGAATCCCATCCTTACCTGGAGCCTTGCCAGATGCAAGTTCATTTATAGCACACTTAACTTCTGTTATGGTGGGAAGTGTGTCCAGGTGGTCAAGAGTTGGTAGAGCCTCTATGGCGCTGAGGGCATCATACGCTAACTTGGACTCACCTGAGTAAAGCTCTAAATAGTGCTCGACCCATCTATCCATCTGCTGTTTCTTATCAGTAACGATTTCTCCAGTCAAGGTTTTCAGTGGTGCACTTCTTTTGATCATTGGACTACAGGCTTTCTTTATCCCTTCATACATGCTTCTGATATTTCCCTTATGACTTGCGATTTGAATGGACTCACATAACTTGACCCAATAGTCATTCGCACACTGCCTGGCAGCCTTTTGCACATCTTTCCTAGCTTGCTTCAGCTCACTGAGAGTTTTACGCGTTTTTCTTTCCTTGTTTCTTAAGAGAGCTATCTTCCTTTTATCAATCAAGGGCTGCAGTATCTTGCTGTTTGCTGCAAACCAGTCCTGCCTCTTATGATCCACAGTGCCATAAACCCCTACTGCTGTTTTATAAATATTTTCCTTACGTTTACCTCCACTTTTCACTTACTGTACAATTTTCTGATGTATCAGTGAAAGCGTCTTCAAGTTGCTGTTGAAACTCAAAGCACTTTCCAGGATTGTGAGTGTTAACAAAATTACTCCTGGGGCTAGATTTGTGTTTAGCTGTGTAGATTCTCTTTGGTCTCAGTCTAACCCTTGCAACAACCAAAGAGTGATCCGTATCACAGTCAGCACTGTGGTAACTTCGAGTTAATGATGTATGGTTCAGATGTTGTCTCCGTGTGATAATGAAGTCCTGCTGATGCCAATGGCCGGATCTTGGATGTTTCCATGTGACCTTATACAACTCTTTTGTTTTAAAAGAGGAGTTTGTAATGCATAGGCCATTTCTGGTGCAATGCTCCAGCAGCTTTTGTCCATTTTCATTCATGCGACCGATGTATTTTCCATGACAAGTCCTTGCCCACACGAGCATTGAAATCACCGAGCATATAAATGTAGTCGGATTTTGTAACTGCCTTGATCACAGAGTCTAGATCCTCATAGAACGTACCCTTCACATCATCAGAGGAAGCGAGTGTCGGTGCATATGCAGAGGTTGCCAAGCGCAGGGATAATAGTCTTTCATTACCTCCAGCTGGGATATCAATCATTCCCAGTAGCGAATTCTTCACTGCAAAGCCCACACCATGTTGCCTTTATTCTGCCTGCCCTCTACCCTTCCAAAAAAGAGGTGTAATTGTTTTCCCTGAGTGACCCTTCCTTATCGAGGCGAGTTTCCTGCAAGCCAGCAATATCAATGTTAAGACGATTGAGTTCGGCATCAATCACAGCCGGTTTTCTCACATCGTCAATATTTGTCCAGTCAGTGGAAAATCCTGCCAAGAAATCACAAATAGACAAAATACCGAGATTAAATCTGACGTTATGTAAAGGATATGCAACTAACCCTAAGCACACGTTGCACACATGCATTCCGAAGTGGGACACACCGACCTTAGAAGTGTACAAGGTGTGACGCACTCATCATGAGCGGGGAATACAGAAGTCTCAGCTATGGCAACATAACTACTAACTTCCATGTTCTAACGTAGCACAGGATTTAACGACTAGGTCAACTGAACTTGTTGACATAAACATGTTTACAGACAGCGAATGTACCAAATCAGCATTGGTTGTAGGCTGACAAAAGACAAAAAACAGCAATGGATGTTTGTTAATGTTATCGAACGGCTTCAAGAATAAATCTGTTCAGAAATAAACTAGGGAACTCGGTGACAATTGGCAAGATTAAGAGGGCAAGAACAAGGGGAAGGCAGAGAAGTAAATATCTGGATGGCTTGACCACATGTCATGGTCGAGTCAAGAACACAGAGCTGATGCACGACTCTGGTGATGGTGTAAGATGACGAAACTTGACCTCTCACACTTAACGATATGGCGCATGATGGTGATTTGTTAATCTTATCGGGCGTCTTCAAGGGCACATCTATATAGGTTCATATTAGGGAGTACAAGTGGTTAATCTTATCGATTGTCTTAAGAACACATCCGTACAGGATCGATTCAGGGAGTGCATTTTGGATTATGATTGGTAATAGTCATTTGAAGTTCATTACTTCAGAGTTACTTACAACTGAAATTATAGACACTTCAGATTAGCAGCAGTGACGCTTAATCTTGGAATAAGTTAACTCGCACAGAGAACTGGTTACACGAATCAGAAGACGACAATCCACATTCTTTGGGAAGTCACGAGAAAGGGAAAGCTGATTATGTTATCAGAACGGGAATGTTGAATAGGAGGAGAGGCAGGGGGAGACCAAGAGAGAAGATCTGACCGTCTGACATCATGGTATGGAACAGGGGTGGGAAAACTACTGCCCGCGGGCCGCATGCGGCACGGCAACTGATATTATGCGGCCCTCGATGGCATTTAGAAATAAAAACTATTAACTTCGTTTTTAAGTTATTTTGTTGAATTTTACAGAATTTCATGTACCGTTATGATTGTTTTAACATTTTTGATAAAATTTCTTTCTAATTGTGTGTGTGTGTGTGTGTGTGTGTGTGTGTGTGTGTGTATGTGTGTGTGTGTGTGTGTGTGTGTGTGTGTGTGTGTGTGTGTGTGTGTGTGTGTGTAAACACACATTTGCTAACTTGAAAATCTTTGCAGTTAAACTTGTATCATTGTTTGGATCAAAATACATTTGCGAACAAGCATTTTCTTGCTTGAAGATCAACAAATCTAAGAATAGGTCTTTATTGTCGGACTGCACCTTGCACGCTGTCACGCGAATTTCAACAAGTAAACTTACTCCAGATTTCAAGAATATTGTCAAAAATTGCAAGCAGTTACATTCATCTCAACAGAAATCAACATTTGTAGTGACAATGTGATCCCTTTGTTTCTAAATTAGAGGCATTGATAGATAATGTAAAATAAAATTATTATAATAAAAAATTGTAAAATCTTGGTAAAAAATTAGTATAAGTGTTTGTCCATATTGCAAAATATAATGTATAAGCATATAAGTAAAATAAACTTGCAATAATTAGTTATTTATACTGTTTAATAACCTATAAATAATTAATAATCACTTATTGTGATAGGTTGCTGTAAACAAAGTGGACATAATAGATATGCGGCCCCCAATAGCTTTACATTTGTCAATGTAGCCCTACACACAACAACTTTGCCCACTCCTGGTATGGAGGAACATCGGTATCAAAAATTATTGGCAGCACAAGAGATAGAAAGCTGTGCAAGATAAGATCATCATGGCTTCCATGCGCCCGTTATTCTTAGCGTTGAGAGAGAAACAAACAATAAAGATTCTAACCTACCACAAAATAAAACATAAACACATACGTTAGGTAAAAATGATTGTAGACTGGAAGATAAAAAGAGCAATATATTTATATCGTGATTTGTTAGCAAGCACGTATCATTAGTTGTACTGGTAAAAATGGCATGCACACTGTAATCGCCAGACCAAGAGAAGACAAAACAAAACACGCACAGACATACAAACTCAGAAGCACAAATCATGATATATATAGTAAATAGAAAACATGAACAAATACGGTGCATGCCAAATGTTTTTGTTGATTCTCGCTCGTTTTGAACTCAAACTTAGTCCATAGACGCTACTTCTAGTAGTATTAGACTGCATTTTGCGTGTGTATTAGCTTTATATATTACCAGTATTCCTCGCAGTGAGCGAACCCACTCCGACTTCAGAGGTACTTGTAATATAATCCCTAAGTCAAGGACGAGAACTCAACATTTTAGTCCAACTCAACGGTGTAAGCGTTGGACCCCCTATCTCGGCATCAGCACACCTGATGTTAAAGAACCAGCACTCTTCTCCACTCGGCCACGTTGAGCTCCGTGTGCCAAATGTTAAAACTGATCTAGTACATACAGTGTCACCGCTGCGCTGCAGTAGGCTAAATGGACAACAATATTTGATACATGACATTCGCCTACTGTTACACCTCATCTTATTAAGACTATACCCCATGTGAAGTTCATTGCTTCAGATCTTCTTAAAGCTGAACATTCCACCACATGTGTGAATATCAGCAGCGATGTGGATCGCACCGAGAAGAAAACATGAACAGATAAACCACATCCACCTAATGTTAAAACGCATATTATTGAAAAAACATTCAATTCAACCGCTGGAGTACTAAGCTAACTAAACAAATATACAGATAAACGACATTCACCTAATGTTGCAATGCATCTTATCAATACATAATCTCACGTCATCAATGAAGTAAAAACATACATATATAAACGACATTCACCTAATGTTACCTCGCATCTTATATAAAGACACCACTGCCACCACAAGAAAACGCTACGTTAAAACATAAATAGATAAACCACATTCATCTAGTGTTCCATCTTATAAAGACACCACTGCCAACAATAGAACACGCTAAGTGAAAACATAAATAAACAACCGACATTCATCTAATGTTCCGACGCATCTTATAAAGTCACCACCCAATGTCATAACTTGAGCACGCTAAGTGAAAAAAAAAACAACAACAGATACACGACATTCATTTAATGTTACCACGCATCTTATAAAAACACCACTCCCGATAACATAAAACATAAATAGATAAAGACACACACGTAATGTTATCACGCTTCTGACAAAGATACCAATGTCATACCTGGAGTAAGCTTAGTGAAAACATAAAGAGATAAACGGCATCTGCCTATAGTTAAAACGCAACTTGTAAACGAAATTCTCGTACGTTAACAGTACCCTAAAGGAAAGGCTAGAACAGTAACACTGTGTAACCTATCATTCATGTCGTATGAGGCAACTGAGAAGATTTGACCTAGGGTTGGTTACCGCATGCTAAAGAAAATGTCAGTAGCAAAATCCAAAAGCAATCGTCAACAAATTTAGACTGGCTTGGTGCATGTAGGTTGGAGGCAGAAAAGACACTAATCAGTGCTTTTACTGATTGTGTGTGTGTGTGTGTGTGTGTGTGTGTGTGTTTGTGTGTGTGTGCGTCTGTGTTTGTGTGTGTGTGCGTGTGTGTATGTATGTATGTATGTATGTATGTATGTATGTATGTATGTATGTATGTATGTATGTATGTATGTATGTATGTATGTGTGCGTATGCGTGTGTGTATGTATGTGTGTTTGTGTGTGTTGTGTTCGCTCGCTTTGATCTCAAGCGTAGTCCATTCATGTGCGACCACTTCTAATGCACTTGATTGATTGTTATGTATAGATTAGCTTTCCCTAGTGTCCCTCGCCATCAGACGAACCCACTCCGACTTCAGTGGTGCTGCTTGTAACTTAAGATCCCAAGTTAAAGACGAGAAGTCAACATTTTAGCCCAGCTGTCCGGTGTAGTAGTTGAACCCGCTACCTCGGCATCAGCACATCGGATGTTTAAGAACGAGCGCTCTTATTCATTCACCCATGCTGATCTAGCGTTGCCAGACATCCGCCAAAGAGAGGACATGTCCTCCTTTTTAGCCTTATGTCCTCCGTCCGGCAGGCAAAGCTAAAATCCTTTAAAATGTCAGGCTTTTCTGATATTTTATGTTATAATTGTTTATGTATTGTTGTTACAACTTACAATGTATCTACACTCTACCATGTGTTTACATTCTTTATTAAAACCAATTTCTTAAAAATATTTATTTAATTTTCCTATTTATACCAAATGTGAAACACCAATTATTTGTATAATTATAATCTAACTGTTGCGCTATTCGGCAACACTAACAATGATGTAGTCTATGGTCAAAAAGTTATTGTTATTTCCGGTTCCGGTAGCAAAGACGCCACTTAAAATTGTTTTTTTTTTTAAATTTGTAATTTTTGTTGTCTATGTTTATGAAAATGGCTTCTACAAAAAGAAAATGAAAATTCTCGAACACTATGAAAAATAAGTTTCCATGCTTCGTTGAAAGACGCAACGAGAATAAGGCAAAGTGTAAGATTTGCGATAGTTACTTGTCGATGCCAACAAAGAAACTACTGACTTGGAGCATGTTGACAGTGAGAGACATAGAAACATAATCAAAGTGTCCGCGTCATCTAACACATTGACGTCTTTTTTTTTCAGCCTAAGTACTCAAATGTTTTGCGGAAAACGCATGCGGCTGAAGCAACTTTGGCATTTAATACAATTTGTCATCATTAGTCTTACAACTCGATGACCTGCACAGCTGGTTTGATGCATGCATTATTTGAAGATTCGGAAATTGCTAAAAATATTGCTTGTGCAAAAAAAAAAAAAAAAAAAAAAAACTGAAGCAATAATAAACCAGGTAATTGGCTCCCCACACTGTTGATGAATTGGATAAATCTTTAAGTGGTATTTCATGTTTTGGTCTTTCGACAGATGCTAGCAATCACGGTTCGCAGAAAATATTTCCGATCGTTGTTCAGTACTTTGATCGGAAAGCTGGTGGAATCCAAACTAAGATTCTCGAATTAGACAACACAGCAAATGAAACTTCAGAAACTATATCACAATATATTTTGAGAACACTCCAAAAACATGATTTGTACTCCAAATGTGTTGCTTTGATGGTGACAATGCTAATGTGAATTTTGGAGGCATTAACAGAAAAGAAGGTAGAAATATGTTCTCGCATTTGAAGGAAGCCTCGAGCAAGCCATTAGTAGGCATTGGATGTTCTGCTCATATTATGCTCAACTGCATCCAACACGACGTAGATTTAATGTAGATTGACGTTGAATCTATTGTCTTGAAGATATTCAATTACTTTTCTATATCCACTGTCAGAACAGAAACGCTAAAGGATTTTTGTGACTATGTCAACATTAACTATCAGCAACTACTCTATCACTCTAAACCTAGATGGCTCAATTTGTTTCCAGCTGTTGAGGCTGTTTACTGCTTTGAACGAATATTTTGTTTCTGTAAACCAACCATCTGCTATGATGATAAAAAAGGTTTTGAGAACGATTTTTCAGACATTTACCTTTGGTTTGTGCATTCTTTGATGTCTGTCTTCCAAGACAAGATTTCAGCCATTGAAAAAGAAGAAGATTATGTGCCTTCTTCACACAACCTTAGAAGTTTTGAAAGGCAGATTGAAGGAGACATTTATTTCACTGAAAGTCAGGGAGATGTTGGAAAGACTTAAGGGAAGTGGACGAGAAGAAGAGTGTAATAGTTTTATGGCAGACGTTAGGTTGGTGTATGAAGCATGCATTAGTTACTTAGAAAAGTGGTTGAAACCTTTTGATGAATTTCAGTGCCTTGGTTGGATGTACTTAAATAAAATCAAAGACTGTACATTTGATGACCTTTTGACGTGCATATTGCACTTGAAAGAGAAGGCTATTATTGTAAATGATGTGCGATTGTTTGACCAATACTGCAATCTTAAATCATTTGTGCAAGACAGGAATGAACAGGTTTTTGAAAGACTCTTGCATGAACAGTGGAGTTTATTTTTCCAAAGTTGCCCAAATGCATGTTGCTTTTCAGAGTTACTTAAAATTTGTGAAGTATTCTTCTGTATCCCTGGACGCAATGGCAATGTGGAAAAAGTGTTCTCTTTGATTAATGCTCAATGGACAAAGGAAAGGAACAGACTCTTACTCGACTCTGTAAAGGGCATCATTCTCACAAAGTACAATTTGAAGAATCTCACCTGTGAACAGTGTTTTGCATATGTGATTGCTAACGAGGATCTTCTACGAAAAGTTTGCTCCTCCGAGAAATATGTTGCGTAATTAATAAAGATTATAAGGTCATAATTTACAATAGGCTGTTTAAATAATGTTTTTATTACACAGAGTGTATTTTATTTTTATTAATGTTTTTGGCACAGGAACGGAGCAATATGGGTACGACCCGTTGCCGTGAAGTTGGAACCGTGACTAACTAACTAACTAATAATGTTTTTATTTTAGCATTTTGAAAAAGGTCTCCATTGAATTTATATTTATGTTTTGACATGATTGTTTCTTGGTCGATTCACTAACTGTAAGTTACACTTATCGGCAGCTATTGTAATAAAATTGTACTGATTGTGGGTTTAATCTGGAACGATTCAAATGAAACATTCAATATGTCATCCTTTGTCTTCCTTTTTGTCTTATTATATCCTCCTTTTGGTGCACACGTATCTGGCAACCCTATGGTGACCTCGCTTTTACTGAGGATGTTTTTTGTCTTCACTCTCTCGCTTTGAACTCAAGCGTAGTACATACATACTACTTCTAGTAGTACTGGACTGAATTGTGCGTATGGATTAGCTTCCTCTATTAACAGTGTCTTTCGCCATCAAGTAAACCCACTCCGACTTCAGAGGTACTTTACATGCCCAAGTCAAGGACGAGAGATCAACATTTAGTCCAACTGTCTGGTTTAGGGGTTGAACCCCATATCTCGGTATCACGACACCGGATGTTTCAGAACACGCGTTCTTATCCATTCGGCCATTCTGACCTCTCTCTGAGGGTTCTAGAAGCAACACGAGCACAAGCCGAGCACTTACCTTGTATGTTCCCAGATAGTCCACGGAGCAGGGCAGTACTGCGGTCTGTCCAGTCACCACAGTGACGTTACGGGTGACTAGGTTAAACCTGGGCTCCTGGCTGAGACCTGTAGGAGACCAGGAGAACAGTTATTGTATTATTTCTCTTACAGATGATATTTGTGGGGGTGTCGACGGGAGCGAGACCTAGCTCTGAACATGTGCTGGGGAAATAAACTGTTGTAAACATGATGACTACTATTTTTCTCCTCCTCCTCCATCCGGATGTTTTTCTAGATGTTCACCTACACAGTATTGATATTTCTAGATGTTGTTTGTTCCGTTTCTAGATGTTTTCTGTCAAAGAAAAATGTCAACCCTGCGCCCCCTTTCCGAACATGCAGTTCTCAGTTCACTCCACAAACAACCGCGGACAGATAGTAAAAGTACCTCACTGTACATAATGCCGTCAGATATTAAAAGCATTTTACTATACATAATGCTGCCGCCAGAATGCCAACACAAACGTTCTGCACGAAAAATACAGTTAATCTTTGAAGGAAGCGGCAGTCATTTTCCCATCCGGATGTTTTCCTAGATGTTCATCTACACTGTCTAGATATTTCTAGATGTTGTTTGTTACGTTTCTAGATGTTGTTTGTTACGTTTCTAGATGTTTTCTAGCTATCTACGCCATTTTTTTTCCGAACACACAGATCACGCCAAAAACAACCTCGGACAGATGTAAAAACATTTCACTGTACATAATGCCGTCGCCAGAATGTCAACACAAAAGTCCTCCACGAAAATACAGTTCATTGTCGATGGAAGTGGCAGTCAGTAGAAGACCAGCAGCCATGCATTTCTGCATAAGGCAAAACCGGTCAGTTCTGCGACACAGCCAGCCGACATTGCTTCGAACATGCAGTTCACGCTCCAAACAACCTCGGGCAGATGTAAATGCAATTCACACGAAATTCACAGCTCACAGTGTCACGCCACGCACTAAACTCAGTAGCAGGGTGACGGAACTATACACTTCCAGTCAAACATGAGGAAAATGCGAATGCATACGATAGCCACGAGCATAAACACTCCCGAGGCCTTAACCGTTTCAATGCTTACACTCCATGTTCAGGACCGGAAGTTGGTCTCATCGAAGTGTGATTAAAGTCAAGTAAAACTTGTGTTGGACATGTGTGCTTGTATTGTAAATGTGTGCATGTGTAGACCAGGAATTTTTTTCAATCAGATAACCTTTGGAAATGATGATGACACTCTTTTCTTTATCTTTAACCACGTGAAAGGGTTAGTTTTCGTGAATTCATTCTTCACTGCTGTTGAAATCCTAATAAGATGGAAGCAGTATTTCGAACAACTTCTCAACATCCCATCAGATGTCACAGGAATTCAAGAGACCTATACAGATGTCACCGAAGAACTAGAACCAGACATACTAAAAGAAGAAATTATAGAAGCCATCAGATTAGCCCCATTGAACAAATCACCAGGACAGGATGAAATACCAAATGAACTAATTAAAGCAGCAAGAGAAGTAGGGACAGCTTGGCTACATAGACTATTCAATCATGTTTGGGTAGAACAACAGACACCACGAGATTGGGGAAATGCCATAATTATCCCAATTTGGAAAAACAAAGGCAGCAAAAGAGACTGCACACAATACAGAGGCATTTCACTGTTGAGTCATACTGGGAAAATATTTTGCAAAATTCTTGAAAAAAGATTACGAACTACTTTAGAACCCCAGCTAAGCGAAACACAACTTGGATTTAGGAAAAAACAAAGGATGCACAGATGCAATTTTTGCTCTTAGACAACTTATAGAAAAATCAATTGAATTCAATGAAACACTATACTTAGCCTTTGTCGACCAAGAAAAGGCATTCGATAGAGTAGATAGAAACAAGTTGTGGCAAATCCTTCAACAATATGGAGTGAGTACATATCTAACAAACCTATGTAGAAGTTTATACAACAACAGTGAATGCATAGTGAGAGCAACTGGAGGACACTCAGAACCCTTCACCATAAGATCTGGAGTACGACAAGGTTGTGTCCTGTCCCCTCTCTTGTTCATAACATATATAGACAACATATGTAAAGAAACCGGCCAGGTAGAGCTAGCAAGAATACCACATGATGAGAACACAGAAGAAGAACCATCTGCAAATCTAACCATTAGAGAACTCCTGTTTGCGGACGACCAAGCACTAATAGCAAAATCAGAAGCTGAATTACAAGACCACATGAATAGTCTAAATGAAATGTGTAGGGAACATAACATGAAAATTAGCACAAGCAAAACCGAGGTAATGACTATAACTAAAGAAGAACAAACAACAACAATTCACTTAAACGAACATCCCTTGAAACAAGTTGAAGAGTTTCAAGTACCTGGGAAGTACAATATCATCAAATGGCAGATCAGAAGACGAGATCGAAAATAGGTGCAATAAGGCAAATCAACTCATTGGACAAATGGCACCAATACTAAAGAACAAACATGCATCAGTAACTACTAAGAAAGCACTTTACAACACAATCTTCCTACCAACTCTATGCTACCAATGCCAAACCTGGACAATGACAGAAAAAGAGAAAAGAAAAATCACAACAACAGAAATGAGGTTCCTGAGAAGAATACTCAATGTATCAAGAAGAGATAAGATCAGAAATTAAGAAATCAGGACTAAAGTGGGGGTTAAAGCAGCACTAGATTTTATTAGAAAGCAGCAAGTCAAATGGTTTGGCCATGCAAGTAGGTTACCAGTCAACAGCATACCACAACAAGCAATGATGTACAGACCAGATGGAAACAGAGGAAGAGGCCGACCACGTAAACGTTGGACGGAGGGAATAGCAGAGTCCATGGGATTATCGATAAATGAAGCCCATAATCGGGCACTCTCACGAAGTTTATAACTTCACCTCGACACCGCAAGGTACAAGAGGAACATGATGAGATGAGAGATGAGATGAGATGACTGCTGTTGAAATTCGAAACCTGCGTTAAAGTTGTTGTTGTTGTTGTTTTTTTTTAAAATTCATATATACTTAGTTGTCCACTAAGTGGAAGCATTTGTGTGTTAGTTGTTAATTTAACACTTGAATGTCTGTTTACTTTTTACGTTGATAGTGTTCATTTATAACATCTTTTCTACATACAATATTGGTGAATTGTTTGCAGCGGATAATTTATAACTTCCTTGTTCTATTGCATTTTTGAAAGGGTTATTTACTTTCCATATTTCACTGACATTACTTATCTGTCAGTCTTACTTATGCAGAATTATATATCTCTCGAAGCCATTTGTAGAGGAACCTTGGGATTAATAGGAAGTAGACATTTAAGGGTAATTACCACCAGCAGGCGACAATCACCCTTCTTCTTCCCTCGTATTTGACCGTATTACCTCTTCCTTGTTTCTTCTTCCTTCTTCCATTTTTCTACCTCTCTTCTAACCTTCCTACCTTCTCGTTCTTTCCCCTTTCTTCTATTCTTTATCTTCCATTTTCTTTCCTTCATCTTCCTAAATTTTCTTGTTCTCCTTTTCATACTCTTTCTTCTTCATCTTCTGTCAACATGCCAATCATGTGGTGATTTTGCCAGCATATAATGTCAGTTCACATTGTTATCCATATTCGATAATCTTGCTCCAATATTCACTATATTCTATAATATCATAGAAATTAACAGATTGTGGCAAATAAAAAGGCGGTTTGGACCAAACCAACATAGATGGCGGAAAATGGAATGTAGTGTGTCACAGTTATGGCGTAAAAGTTGTTAATATGGCAGCAGACGTATTCTGTTATAACGCAATTACAACATTTCAGCGATATATAAGCCCATGGCAGACATGAGAAGTCGATTAATCTTTCCATGGCAACTAATAGGGTAACTTTATAGTTACACTGTAGCTTCTATGCCTGAATGTCTAAAGTGTAATCTATTTATCTGCCCCTAATGTAAACGCTATTTGTTTAATATGCCGAGCCGAGAAATAGTCTCTTTATCTCATCTCATCTCATCTCATCTCATCATGTTCCACAAGTACCTTGCGGTGTCGAGGTGAAGTATAAACAGTGGGAGAATGCCCGCTTATGGGCTTCATTTATCGATACTCCCAAGGGCTCTGTTATTCCCTACGTCCATCGTTTACGTGGTCGGCCTCTTCCTCTGCTTCCATCTGGTCTGTACATCATTGCTTGTTGTAGTATACTGTTAGTTAGTAACCTACTTGCATGGCCAAAGCATTTGACTTGCTGCCTTTTAATAAAATCTAGTGCAGCTATAACCCCCACTTTAGTCCTGATGTCTTAATTTCTGATCTTATCTCTTCTTGATACTTTGAGTATTCTTCTCAGGAATCTCATTTCGGTTGGTGTGATTTTTCTTTTCTCTTTTTCTGTCATTGTCCAGGTTTGGTATTGGTAACAGTTAGTTAGTTCGTCGAGGTTCCAACTTCACCGCAGCAGGTCGTCCCCATTAAGCTCTGTTCCTGTGCCAGTGAATATCACACAAAATGTACTCACTGTCCAATGTGAAAAGTGGAACAGACAGGAGTCTCGGCAATCCAACAGCCCGCACAGGTACATTGTGCATAATGCCGCCTTCAGAATGCCAACACAAAAGTCCTCCACGAAAACCACAGTTCATCGTCGATGGACTCGGCAGTCACCAGAAAGACTTCATTGACCCGGGTTTTGTAATCGTAACATAGAGTTGGTAGGAAGATTGTATGTAAAGTGCTTTCTTAGTAGTTATTGATACATTTTGTTCTTTAGTATTGGTGCCATTTGTCCAATGAGTTGATTTGCCTTATTGCAACTATTTTCGATCTCGTCTTCTGATTTGCCATTTGATTATATTATACTTCCTAGGTACTTGAAAGTCTTTACTTGTTTCAAGGGATGTTCGTTTAGGTGAATCGTTGTTGCTCTTTCGTCTTTAGTTATAGTCATTACCTCTGTTTTACTTGAGCTAATTTTCATGTTATGTTCCCTACACATTTATGGTCTCTTTATTACAGCTGTATATTCTGTTTTACTTTAATTAGCCTTTTCCAGGCGATCTCTTTGTTTCTCAGGCAGTTCAAGGTAGTTGTGGCATTCTTCTCAAAAACCACATACCCGATGTCCCCAAGCAATTTCTAATTTCACATTCCAAGATTCATTGCCATTCAGCAAAACAGGTTCCTTTACTACATTTCACTGCTCACTTGCTGACATTTAATGAGATTGACTTATTACATAAGACATTTTTCATCTTCTGAACAGTAGCTTTTGGTGGTGTATTCTTCTCTTAATTTCTGTCACGCATCTTTCATACTGTCCTATTATTGTCCCTAGATATTTGACTATATTGACTTGGTTAAGCATTCCCCCTTATATTGTAATGTCACATTCTCATGTTATCTTTCCCTTCGATATAACAATTGTTTCTGTTTTCTTGACGTTCAAAGACAGCCCAAACCAAACTTTGGACACACAAATTTCATCTTCCCAAACGAAAACGTGAATCTTCAAATGTGTCATGTACCGACTATCACATTAGAATAACAATTGTTGAAGTGCGTGTATAATTAATAAACTAACGACTGGAAATTTGTTTCCAAAAGGTTGGGCCTGTCCGTTCTCTCCAAGTATTGATTAGGTAATGTTCGCCAAGTGCCAAGAAAGTTTTAATTATGTATTCGGGTTATTATGGCGCATATTTGTTCACAAACGAACGACAACATGAGCAAACAACACTGTAATTACTTCTGCGACAACTATCGATTACATGATCGTCATTTTCAAACTACCTCCAAACTCAGAAGGGTGATAAAGAAACTCACACCCAACTCTTATTGTCGTTATATTCACTGGCCTCTGGGCCCTATCGTGAGGCAGGGGTAATAAGCGAAATCTTCTTCCTTGCCTAAGTAGTGGCTAGGGAGATGAATGTTTCTGTTGTACTTTGGTTTCATTGATACAGTTTGCAGCTCTTTTTCAACACGCCATCAGTATGAAGTTTCCTCGTTTTGCCATTATTGTACCCCTACATGAACGCGCATCAACGTAATGCAGACTATATGAAGTTAGTTGCATATCTTTTATAGGACGTGGCAGTCAACCGCAGAATTTGTTTTGGCTGTTTGTGATGTCTAGACATGTTTACGTTCAGTAGTTTGCCATTGCTTTCTGAACCACAGAAAAATCCCCATAATCAATGGTGGTTACAACGGATCTTCCAACACATTCAGTTCTGGCGGTATACTCTGATAGATTGATTAAATTAACCAAGTGCCATATCCGCGCTTAAGGTTGTTTGTGATAGGTCTCCGACACCCTGTGTCACGCATCTGCATAGTGCATCCATATACGTTTCTTCGAATCCATTTCTTGATATTATCCACTCATCTTAACGTTGTCTGAATCTTGCACGTTTCCATCCCACATTTAACTCCATCACATCTTTTGTTTTTTCGTACAGAGTACGTTGGTCCATATTTTGATGTTATGTTCATCTTTCCATTTGTATGGTTGGCTTAAGTTGACCTCGCTGTCTACAAACGCTCAATTGCACCATTATATATGTATAATGTTTGTTTTAATGAATGTGCAGTGTTTGAAAATATTGCCGTTTATATATGTATCGTGTTTGTTTTTAATGACTGTGCAGTGTTTGAAAATTTTGCCGGTCCAAGCTTTGTATTCACACTCTGTAAAGTTCATGCAACATAATCGGTAAATACAAAACTTGGACCGGCAATATTTTCAAACACTGCGCAGTCATTAAAAATACACCCTATACAATACAGTCATTTTGGCAGTCATGCTGGGAAAAAAAAAACTAAACGTAGCTATATTGCGGAAAAAGTCTGTCCCCTCTTCAGGCTTACATAAACATCATCATCATCATCATGCATCTGGTCATTTGCAGCTCTCATCATGGCGCGCGAAATGTTCTCGAACTCTTGCCATTTGTCCTGCCTCATGCAACCTCATGCCCAAGGTCCCGTGACCGTCTTCGGGCTGATCGACGCCTGCCTATTCTTCCAGGAACCATGACTCCCTTCACTGTTCTCTCCAAGCCACTGTGATCTCTAATATAGCCCCAGTATTTTAGTTTCCCAGACATCATACCGTTGATGAGCCTGTTTTCTTCGATATTCAAGTCTTGTAAAATTTCTGCATTTTTTCTTCTTCTTGGTCCACGATATTCTAAGAACATTTTGGTAATATCTGAGCTTAAAGACCTAAATTTTTATTATCAAGCAATTGTGAAATGGTCCATAACTCACATCTATACCAAAACAATGTTTTCCCGTAGTGAATTTGAAAAACGAAGGCACAAACAATAGATTGCACGATTTATTGCCTGGCATATTTCGCTGCATCTCGTCAGGTACATACTGCATAATTCACACAACATAAAGTAAAATAACTAGATAAATTCTTCAAGGTGAAACATACACCGGTTTCCATGATAAAGACAGTGCCTTTCACGTGTTTAATACACAAAATAGTAGCATGTTGAAGTTTTCAGAAGCCATCATGATTACTCTACATAGGCCAGTTTTATGCATACAGAAAGACATGAAAGTCAGTTTAAAATTACCGTGATAGACAATTGACATTACTGTGCGAACATGTGTATATTCTATCTTGAAGAATTTATCTAGTTATTTTCATTTATGTTGTGTGAATTCTGCAGTATGTACCTGACGAGATGCAGCGAAATATGCCAGGCAATAAATCACATCTATATGTTGTCACAGGAAAGATGCCTCGTCTGGATAAACTTTATTTCAACATGGTGGGAAGAGGTGGGGGTTGGGGGATGGGGGTGTTGGGGTTGGGGGGGGGGGTGCTGTTATGCCATAGGTCCTAAACAGATTTAATGCCAAACACAAATTAGGTTTGAACCAAATAAACAGTTGTTAATAAGGTAGCAGGCGTATTGTATTATATACCACATTAAACAGGGTTGTTTAGTTAAAACTATTGTGTATAAGCCCATGGCAGTTACGGGAAGTCGCTTAAGATTATTTATCACCCTCTGACATTTAATCAGTTATTACTGTTTAATCTCAGTTACGCACGCATGTATATGAAATAGCGGGTAATACTTACCACCATACGCCCGTGTGCTACAGGATCCATAAGGACAGAAAAGAATAGTGATACAATCTTCCATGCATGGCAAAAAGGCGACTTAGGATTATTGCCGAGAGGCTGACTACCTAGTCCAGTAGAAAACTTTAGCTGCAAAATCTAACCTTAGTTTAGTGTAGTTTAGTTTAGTCGACGGATCAACATCACGGCACACAGGTGTAACCCATAAGTGCTCCGTTCTACTCCTGAGTCTGGAGAATCGCAGCTCAGTGCACGAACTCCGTATCACCTGCGAGGATCCTGAAATACTTTGGGTAGATTTTTAACCGTTAGGCTACTCTTTTTCGATTTTCAACTACCAAGGGATTTTTTTTACATGCGCAGCGATACACACAGGCGTCTGATCTCATTACCCAGAGACCATGGGAAATTTTGTTATTTTAAAAAGTTTAAAAAAAAAAAAAAGGCCCTCATCGGGCTTGAACCCGGGACCTCCAGCACTCGATGCGGACACCGTACATCGAGACCACTCATCCCCCAAAATTAAATCTAACGTGAACAATTCTACACCGGACGTGGCATGAGTTGGTTCATGGTCCATGCTCAACTGGGAGACGAAGGGCAGAATAAGAAGGCTTATCACAGAAGGTAACTGTCCGCTCCACAACAGTAAGATTGGTGGTTGTGGATGAACTTCGTCACCAGCTCTGCCCAGCTTGGTATATGATAGTGATGACTACATATGAGGTCATGCATCGCCGGAAATGTTACAATTCAAACCAATAGGGCGGCATGTTTTCATGAACAGACGTCTGCTTTTAGAGCTATCATTTTCTAATGTATACATGTCTATGTACACCAAGAAGCGCACATTTTATCTATGTGCACTGAAGAGTGAGGCAAGAAAAGATAAATTTAACGTAGAGGTAAAGAACATATTTGATGCATTGGCTGATCTGGAAATTCTATTTCAAGATGTCAGTGACCAATGGGAAATATTGAAGAACTCAGTCAGCTAGGCTGCAGAAGCAACATTCCCGAAAATGAAGATGATTGGATGTAAGAAACGGATGACGGAAAACAATCGTCAGACATCATCGACATCTCATCATCGGAGAAAATAACAAAAGTAACCCTGACATAAATGAAGAGATTAACGGGAAAATAAGGAAATTGCGCAAAGAGGCAAAAGAAGCATGGCTTGAGGAAAATTGCTGGTAAACTGAAAACTTACACAACACCCTAAACACCACATTAATGCACAAAATAATTAAAGACATCCCTACGAAAAGAACACACACACACACCAACGGTCTGCCTAAAATCAAAGATGATAAAATCATTGTAGAAAAAAGATCAGATTTTAAATGCATGGTCAAATTATGTGAAAGACTTTTATAATGATACAAATGAAGATAAGTATGCTATTGTGAATAATAATGAAGGACCATCAATTCTGAGGATGGAGATTCAGAATCCTCTTAACCATCTGAAAATTGGCAAAACCCCGGTTCCAGACAAAGACACAACAGAAATGATCAATGTCTTAGAAGAATATGCAATAGATAAAGTCACCAGACTGATGAACGTAATATACGATACTGGAGATATACCTCCTGAATTAATTAAAATCTATATTTATAACAATCGCAAAGACATCAGGAGCCTTGAAATGTAATCAACATCGAACAATTAGCAAAATGAGCCACATCAGGAAGGTTTTGCTAAGAACCATCATGCAAATAGTAAGAAAGAAAATACAATCTGAAATAGGAGAAGAACAATGTGGGTTCCTAGAAGGCAAGGGCACAGTAAATGCCGCGTACTTGCTGAGAACATTAATCGAGTGTTCAATTCATTCATTCATTCAGTAGCATGTCCTTGCAGAACCTCGCTCCCATAACAACCTTCCGGAAAACCTCTCGATCATAAGCAAGATGTCCCGCGTCTGATAACCCATCTGGATATCATCCGCCACATCCTGCACCCATCTTCTCTTTGGCCTTCCTCTTTCTCTCTTCCCAGGCATATACCCCTCCATTATTGTTCTCTCCAAACTTTCGTGACGTTTCAAGTGACCAAAATATTTCAATTTTCTTTGTTTTATCGTCTTTAATAGCCAACCTTCTTCAATATTCAACTCTTGAAGTATGGATGCATTTGTTCTTTTCTTTACCCAAGATATTCTTAGAACTCGTCTATAACATTTATATTCAAAGGCGTTTATGCGCTGTTCAGCTTGTTTAGTAAGTGTCCATGTCTCACAGGCGTATGTTGCAATGGGAAAGATGCATGCTCTTAAAAATCGAATTTTTTTAGTTCTATCTATCCCACTCCATAATTTATTCAGCTGTTTTAGTCTTTGAAGAGCAGAGCGTTCAATAGAGGTAAACAAAGACCTACATCTTTGTTTCATTGACGACTCAAAAATAAGTCGCTTAAAAGTCGACAGGGTCGACTTCATTGCACCGGGTTTTTATCCCATATGGCTCAGTCTCTTTCCGCAGCACGGAAAGCGTCGCACAAAGCACGAACTCCGTAGCTTTTAGCGACGATCCACAGGAGTCTCCGAAACATTTAACTCGTAAACCGAAGGACGCGGCCTGGAATCGAACCCCACGACCTTCGGAGCACGAGTCAAACGGCTTGACCACTTCGCCACAGAGACTCCATTGACGACACAAAGACGTTTGATAAAGTAAGACATGTCAACATGATGAAGATGCTTATAGATCTACAAATTGATGGGAAGGATCCTATACGTGTGAAAAACATATATTAGAAACAACAAGCTGCCATAAAGACTGATAATGAAGTAGGTTAATATCAGCCTGTTAAGAGAGGTGTACGACAGGGATGTGTATTATCTCCAGATCTTCTTTCCCTAAACAGTGAACAAATTAAAAAAAATTTTATTTAGAAATTTAGAAGAGGAATCACCTTTACGGGACATCAATAACATTAGATATGCAGATGATACAGTATGGACTGCAAACCATGAAAAGGACCTGCAACATTGAGTAGATACAATAACTCAGTGAACAACTATGGTTAGAATTAAACTGTAAGAAGGCAGATATTGTGATCGTCTCAAAGAAGAAAGAAATATAACAATGCAATAAAAGGATAAATGGGAATATTATTAACAAGGGAACGGACACAACTATCTCAGAACTGTCATAACATCTGAATGGAGGTGTCTTGAAGAGATTAGAACAAAAATCGCTATGGCTAGGGTAGCTTTTTGCAAAATATAAAACATACTGACTACTAAATAGACGTCAATTGCAACGAGGAAACGAGCGTTGAAGTGCTACGTAGATCCTATTGTTTTGTATGGATGTGAAACGTGGACGATGAGCAGACAAGCTGACAAATATCTGATGGCTGTGGAAATGTGGTTTCCGAGGGAAATGCAAAGAATACCATGGACAGACATAAAAACAAATGAGCAAGTCCTACAAGAAAGAAACTGAACATCGCAAACTGATTAGAGAAATTAGACGTAGCCAGTCAATATTTTTGGGGGGACTGTTATGAGAATAAAGAAACTAGAGAACATGGTGACAACTGACAAGACTGAGGGAAAAAGAACAAGGGGAACGAACGAACCAACGAACAAACGAAAGAAAATCTTTATTTTAAAAGGGTTAAGAATTGTGCACGCAGGCCCGTCTGACATTCTGCCCTTCTTCTCTATTTCCTGGAGAGAACCATCATGCAAATAGTAAGAAAGAAAATACAATCTTAAACATTTGAAGAAGTGGAAGGCAGAGAAGTAAATACCTGGATGGCTTGGCCACATAGCATGGTCGGGACAAGAACGCAGAGCTGACCCACGACCCTGGTGATCGTGTAATGTGGCGAAACATGACAATCCACGCTTACCGACATGGCACATGCTGATTATAACCCTATGGTCATCAAGACCATAGACTTATCTGGAACTTAGTTACATCTACTTCTTTCCTTATCACTGCATTGTCTTGAATTATACAATTCATGTTTTGAGAATTATACAATAGATAATTTGAGAATTATATAGCTGATAGTTTGAGAATTGGTCTCCCTGGTGAAGGGGTTAAAGACGTTGTTCGTAATCCCGTATACCCACGTACGAAACACAGCTGCGCGAGGTTTGGCAGCAGATCGCGTCGCGCTGGTTACTTACAGAGGTTTATGAGCCGGTCGTTCAGAAAGCAATGGCAAACTACTGAACGTAAAACTTGCCAAGACATCAAAAGGAGCTGAAGAATGCTGGTGTTGACAGCAATGTCCTGTAAAAATATATGCGAAAAAAAATGTTTGCGAATTATATAATGTATAGTTTGACAAGTACACAATAGATAGTTTGAGAAGTATACTATACATAGTTTGAGAATTATACAATAGACAGTTTGAGAATTATACAATAGACAGTTTGAGAATTATACAATAGACAGTTTGATAATTATACAATAGATATTTTGAGAATTATACAATAGACAGTTTAAGAATTATACAATAGACAGTTTGGGAATTATACAATGTATATTTTGAAAACACATTACAATACCCTTTTACAGTTCTTAAGGCGCATCAGGCATACGCTGCTTGACATATATTGTTATAGATCAATGGTCATTTAGTGGGTGATGTGGTCAGTATCACGTCGGCCGCTTTCACTTCCCAAGACATTCTTGGTACCTATTTTGAGCTGGGGCGACCTGGGAGCCAAGGTTAATTTAATAAAAATAAACAAATTGGAATTCACTCAATTGCGGATCGAACTCATGACAACTCGGCAGGCGAATTTCTAACCAATACTCTATCACGGCCGACTCCGTGGCAATGAGGATTCGGACGCGGTTAGTGATACCGCATACCCACGTTCGAAACACAGCGGCGCGCGATATGGCAACAGACCACGCTGCGTTGGTTTTTTACGAAATGGTATGAGTTCCTGTCTTTCAGAAAGCCATGGCAAACTACTGAACGTAAACTTGCCAAGAGATCACAACAACAAAAAATGCTGGTGTTGATTGCAACGTCCTGTAAATGTGTTGCAACTAAGTTTTAACGCCATCGAGATTCCCACATTAATTGTACCTTCTCTACCATGGCTGTATAACGTGAACAGAATGGGCGTGTTGTTCTATTTCTTAATTCGTTCTCTTTTCACTCCCATAACTTTTTCATATTAATTATTAGCCAAGAATACGCCACTTACAATGGCATGCACGTTAATTAAAAAATGCCAGAGACACTTCAGATGGCTGTATAAGAGGATGTGTCTGCCAATTCATACATCACAACTCTTAATTTTTGCATTCTCTAATCCACGAAAAGCGATATTTCCCCTTATAGATCAGTGCACAGATTCAAACTACCAACATCTTGCTTCTAAGGTTACTCCAAAAATGTGAATTAAAAAATGCGATGTTCGAGGATTATTAAAAGCGCACTTTGAACATACGTGTCACAGGAGTGTGCTAGCAATTCATTGAAGGCAAAAAGGGAACAAACAGAATGACAGGAGCTACATGTTGACGTAGAGTGGTTATTGAAACAAATACATACATATATGAGGAAAGTGAAATTATGGGGGATGTAAAGCGACAATGTCTTGACAAGATAATTATGGAGGGAGGCATACCGGGGAAGCGAAGAAGAGGAAGACCAGGTAGGTAGACTCAGTATGTGATAGATAATTTATACATGGCAACAATAGAGGCAGGGCATCTGGCAACAATAGAGGCAGGGCATCTGGCAACAATAGAGGCAGGGCATCTGGCTTACAGAGATGCATTTAGAAAGACTATTAGGGAGTGCTGTAAAGAACCCATATTGTTGTATGCATGTGAAACAGGGACAATTAACAGACAAGCTGATAACCATCTAATGAAATGTGCTTGTTGAGAACAATACAAGGAATACCATGGACGGACTAAAAATCAAATGAGACAGTCATTTAAGAGACACATGATAAACGAGGATTGATCTGAGGAATTAGATATAGACAGTCAAGATATTGTGGACATGTTTATGAAGAGACGTGGCATTGGAAATTTACTGACAACTGGCAAGCTTGATGGCAAAAGTGCAAGAAGAAGACAAAGGGATAAGTACTTTCATGGTTAGGCAGCAGGGAATGGTCGGGACAAGAATACAGACCTTACTCCAGACTCTGATGATATTATGAGATGACAAACAATGGCCTCCCACGCCTTTTGGCATAGCACTTGATGATGATGATTATGGAGGTAGCCTGCTTGGATGACTTAGGGATAGTGAATACAGTTTACAATCCAGACTGTCACATTGTTCTTTATAATAACTTAGTGACATGGTCGTTGTCTAGGGTTTCAATGTTCTTTGTATGTCACTATGGAGTGTAAGTAGACCTGTCTCACAATGAAACTCACCCCAGTAGTACACATCCATCAGTCAGTGAACAAGATTGATTTTGCGCACATAATCCTTTAATACAGAAAGAACACGGACAAACGGAACATAACTCTATATCCAGAAACAATATAATCCATAGAATATCCATATCCTCCTCACAGCTTAACACGCACACATCACTGACTCCTCAAGGCCTGCTTAATCTCAAATCCACCAGACAGTTATTCAGCTAGTATCCACGGCTGGACCTCACACAATACAACCCACACACTGGGTCTAGGCCTACAGTTATCCAGCTACGATCCACGGCTGGACATCACACAATACAACCCACGCACTGGGTCCAGACCTACACTAACACTTCAACCCACTCTGGGATTTGGCCTCCATTCAAAAACTCGGAGAACAACATCCACTGTCTAAAGCGACCCGACACTCAGTCGGTCCGAGCTTCAACTGCCCCTTTCCGTCTCCTGACTTCACACAAAAATACACTGCCTCTCGCCCCATCCACCCTGGGGGTCTCCATCTACCCTCACCATTATTTCTCATGGTTGGTTGTTTTTCTCATAGTCCCGCTGCAGGTCACTCACCTCAATGTCAATGACCCAGGCATATGTCATTACCCCCCTCTTAAAAGAAAACATCGTTTTCAAATGTTGGGAGACTAAAACTTATTAAATATGTGACCCCGACATATTGCCTGGGTAGCCCTAAGTATGACTCCATCTTACTTTAACTACCACACTAAATAATACATGGAATAAAGGTAGTAAACTCCCATAGTACCAACACCTCAATACCACCAACTTTCCATCTTGTGTACCAATGCATGAGCTAATAAATGGCATAATAATCCATATAACATAGAAAAGCATTATATTTATGTACCCGCAGGTCTATTAATATCTTCAATAACACACAAAACAAGTACTTTGTTAATAATGGTTCATGAATAAATGTCGAGGCGCTGCATTGCCTTTGTCTTCCATTAACTATCTGGAGAGTTTGTGTACCGACCATATATCAGGTGGTTCTTTTCTTGCATCACCCAACCTCTGATTCCTGTTGATGCTGTGTCTACCCTTCATGTACCCATGCCTCATGTTTCCTATATCTTTAAAACATCTGTTTGCTAATCCTAACCCTGGTTCAGTGATGGCGTTAACATTCTTTTGAACTGCCTTAACTTTGCTATCTGCATATTGTACCGTTACACTGGAGTCTCTGTTTAGTCTGACCTCTTTATTAAATACTGGCCAATATACATGGCATCCTGCTCTATGCTGCTTCCGCCTTACACCTATGTGCCCTGCTCATGCCCTATCCTGAGCTGTTCTTGTATACTGGTCTCTATGTGCTAACGGTAATACTACTTGCCCACATGCAGTTCCGCCATCTGAAAACCTGCGAGTGAGACCATTATTCTTCCTTTCGAAGCACCATCTACCCTTCTTTGATTGCCTATGTCTCACATTACTACATCCTTGGAAACATTTGTCTATAGTATCATCTTGTCTCTGGGAGTCACTAACGCTATGTTTGAGATCCATTCTCACCTGCTCACCTGTACTATCCTTGTCCTCAGTCCCTATGTCTACTTCACGTGCCTCTTCATGTTCAGCTATACTCTCTAATTTAGGTTTTCTTTTGGTAACTACCTCGTTACTGCTTACACTATGTTTCTTGTCCCAATAAACTACTTCTTCTTCTGTACAATCTTTAAATCCTGGCACATTTCCGATGATCAGATCCGCCACTGGTGAGTCTAGAACACACGCTGTCACTCTTCCTGTGATATATGGTGTTTTTACAGTTATCACGGCTAATGGATAGAATTCTACTGTCCCATTAAATGTTATGCACCTAATCTTTTTCCCTTTGTAATCCGAGGGATGCACTAAACTCTTTTTAACTCCAATGGACGTACATCCAGAATCCCTAAATGTTAACGCTGGCCTATCATTAACAAACCCATAATGCATCTTCAGACTTCCTCCTTCATGCACTGCTGATTCTGCTTTAACTGTGTGACCACATATTAAGACCGGCTGACCGTCTTTTTCATACAGAGGTTTGCATCCACTACAATTCTCATTGTTCAGCGTCTCAATTACTTGCGCTGCATTTGAGTGCTCTGTTACTCTCATCGTTCATTGATAGCTGACGTGCCCCTTTTTGCCACATTTGAAACAGATGATCTCCTTCCTTACGTTACTCGTTGGCTCACTGGATGGTTGTACATCACACTGTGCTGCCTTGTGTCTCCAGCTCCCACAATTCCAACATCAAGCATAACTATTTGGACGTCTCTGAAAGTGCCCCCGTTTGTATGGGTAACGCCCTGCTCTGCCAACCTGGTTGCCACGAAAACCATTATCTTGAGACTCTTGTTGTTCATACTTCTGTGCTGAATCCACACTTTTCGCTCTTGGTCTGATAACTGGATTTTGGTCCTGTTTTGTATACGCTGCACAGACTATTTCCTCATCAATCTGTCTGCCTATAGAACTATTGGGATGTGCGGTCATGTAATTTTGCCCTAACTGAGACATTGTATCTATGTCCTTTGGCTTACGTTCTTCAAAGAACGCCACTAAATTCGTATTGCATGAAGATAATACTTTGTCTCTTAGCATTAAATCCACTAACCTATTAAAATCTTTCCCTACTTCTGCAAGTTCCATCCATTTCTTAAATGTGTTCTTAACTGTATTGACAAAATCTGTAAAACCCTGATTTGTCTCTGGCCCTAATTGTCTAATCTTTGTTCTGTATCCATGCTCAGTTAGTTGGAACTTCGTAAGCAAACTTTGACGCAAAATAGTATAGTTGTTTCTTTCTTCCAAAGGTAAATTAAACATGGTATCTAGGGCCTTACCCGTCAGAAATTCGCCAAGTCGCATAGCATACTCGCCTTCTGGGATGCCTAAAGTTTTCGCACTTGCTTCAAATCTCGACAGATAAGCTTCAATATTATCACGGTCTGTAAAATATGGCAGTTTTATTCTCTGTGAGGTATTGGAAGGTCTTCTGCTTTCTTCACTTTGACCCTTAGATGAAAATTCTAACTTTTTTTATAGCAATTTCCGCTTCCATCTTAATCTTCTCTTTCTCAATGTCCATTGTCATTTGTGTCTCTTTCTCTCCCTGTAGGCGTTTGGCCTCGAGTTCAGCCTGTCTCTCAGCTTGTCTTTGTTCTCTTTCTGTCTGATTTTGTTCTTTTGCTTCTGCATACTCCTGTAACTCTTTACCCTTCAGACCTAACCTTTCACCTGCTTCAATATATTCCATTAAAGGAGGCATCTTGTACTTGTGGACACGTTGCTGCCTGTCCGCAAACTATAAATGTAAAGACTCTGCTGCCGTCTTTGTGTACCTTCCCTAAGTACACCCAAACTACTGTGTACGTATATTCGTAGTACTAATAATATCACTCTGTACTCACCCAGTCACTCTACAAGCACTAGGTAGTGAGGGGGTACTATCACCTATACTCCCTCATATATATCGCAAATAGCTGTAGAAAATTTCTGGAAATATTGTTAAACATACATATATATACATATACAAACGAATGAATGATAACACTAAGTGGTGTCTATAAACGCTAGACGCACAAGCTGAGTATACGGAGATGGTGATAACAAAGAAATAAACCACAGTAACATCCAAAAGCTTGTGTGAAGACGACCACAGTGTGCGTAATATATATAAACTGACACTGACCACTAGACAGTAGAAATGACGAAAGGTCACAATAATAACATATATCCGAAGAAACCAACTATCATATATAAATAATATGAAAAAAAAAGACCAGAAAAATATAACATCAAAATATACACAGATCTGACGTTAGACACAAATTGGCACGGTATATAATCCAGGACCACCACTGCGTCACTGCAGAACAAAACAAATCGACCTTTCGATTTACTTCCCAGAAAATATATGTTGCACCTCAGAAAATAACTTTTTGCCCTGTCTCGCGACCTTCGCGAAACAACACAAAAATCCCCAACTCCTGACAAACACCGGACCACATACTGCGTAACACCCGACAACAATAAATGTGACGATAGGAGTAAACAAAGTGTCCAAATGGTTGGCCGACAACAATGTACTTATTAACCAGTCGCCAAAAGTTATTATTTTGTTTTTAATAGTTTTCCACAATATGCTGGAAATGTCAGGTTGGTAAATGTTCCGAAATGTCTACGACGCTAGATTCCAAAACGACTTATTGTTTTGTTGAGTGGTTACTGAATTTCACGTGGTGATCACAAGTTCCAACTGTCGGAAAAGTTGAAGGTGATAGTAATTATCCAAACTGTTCTGTCACGACACAATCCGTAACGTTATTGTGCTTTCCCTGGATGTGGTGTCACCAAAGTAATAATCAAAACGTCTTTATACCCTGGTTGCAGAGATGACGCTTTGTTGTATCATCTATTAGGATTCACATTAACCAGCCAGGTTCAACAAACACAATGGCCACAAATGTCCAATGTATTCAATCTGTATATATAGATACTTTTTTTGCGAAGAAATGCGACCATTCTAGTGGTGACGGCAATTGATTGTCTATTGTAGCATGTTTGCTTCGTGATATGATGACGACAGTAGAACAGTTCAACAAAGACGAAACATAAAGTCTGGTTTTCGTTCAAACAACTTATTTTGTTCCTCACCTGCGATTCACTTTCACGGTGACATGAGTCATCTTACAACGACAGGTCGTGGAAATTTCCTGAGTACCTTCACTCCATCCACACCCGACTCGCAATGTCAGTCACTTTCTCTTTATCACCAATAATACGCACCGACTCTGGCCGCGATTAAAAATAATGTTCTGGAAATTTTCCGTTATCCACAAACACACCTGTCCTGCCCCAACACGGCTGACTCTTTTAACTTCGTGGAAAATCACACTTTACCCCGACCTTGATTCTACTGTTTTTATCCTTCTTGAATTCAGCGTCCCCACACACCAGACGTGAATATGTTACGGGCAAAACAAAATTTCTCCAATATTCTTGGTCAATTCGCCCCACCCTTCCTTTTCGTGCGGCCGAAACTCTTGATCTGTCGACTTGCGATCATACAGTGCGATTGCCTCGCCACACACACCTGTCTTCAACGCGCACAGGACTGCCCGCTCCTGTCACGACTTTTCACCTGTGCTGTTTGCTTGACCTATAAACACAAGCGCCTGTCTGCGTTAATTCTCTGGCGTCCCCGCTAGCTTCAGCAAAACTGCCTAGTATCAAATTTACCTGGTTTCTTGTGAACTCTGTATTACTTGTCGAACACTTTTGGCATTGACCGTCTACTGAAAATGGTGTTTATTCCTTGTGCCATAATTGTCGTTGTAATTGGGCGTCCGACTAATGTCTCTGATCTTAGTATCCTCTCTAATCGACGAATTCACAGATAAACAGAATGACAACATTGTCTATATTGTTCTTGATCGGACGTAGCCTCCCAGATAATGTCACTTTGTTCTTTATAATAACTTAGTGACGTGGTCGTTGTCTAGGTTTCAATGTTCTTTGTATGTCACTATGGAGTGTAAGTAGAGCTAGCCACCTGTCTCACAATGCAACTCACCCTAGTAGTACACATCCATCAGTCAGTGAACAAGATTGATTTTGCGCACATAATCCTTTAATACAGAAAGAACACGGACAAATGGAACATAACTCTATATCCAGAAACAATATAATCCATAGAATATCCATATCCTCCTCACAGCTTAACACGCACACATCACTGTCTCATCAAGGCCTGCTTAATCTCAAATCCATCAGACAGTTATTCAGCTACTATCCACGGCTGGGCCTCACACAATACAACCCACACACTGGGTCTAGGCCTACAGTTATCCAGCTACTATCCACGACTGGACCTCACACAATACAACCCACACACTGGGTCTAGGCCTACAGTTATCCAGCTACGATCCACGGCTGGACCTCACACAATACAACCCACGCACTGGGTCCAGACCTACACTAACACTTCAACCCACTCTGGGATTTGGCCTCCATTCAAAAACTCGGAGAACAACATCCACTGTCTAAAGCGACCCGACACTCAGTCGGTCCGAGCTTCAACTGCCCCTTTCCGTCTCCTGACTTCACACAAAAATACACTGCCTCTCGCCCCATCCACCCTGGGGGTCTCCATCTACCCTCACCATTATTTCTCAGGGCTGGTTGTTTTTCTCATAGTCCCGCTACAGGTCACTCACCTCAATGTCAATGACCCAGGCATATGCCACAGACATAATTGGTTCGAAATCAGTCTAAGGTGATTTGGGCTTCATGTTTCCAATGGTATGAGCCATGGCAGGGGCGTCACTAGGGGGGTGCGGGGGGTGCGGGCCTCACCGGGTGACACCATCAAGGGGTGACACCAAAATAAAAAAAATTGTAAATTTGACAAAGCAGACATAGCAAAATAACAAAAATTTAACTTTCTCCGAGTTTGTCGAAGTTCTTTATTGATGTTTTACCTGAAGTATTGAAGTTATATTGTTCAATTTGTTTTCTTTCTTATGTCCTTATTAACTTTTTGACTTATTTTACAAACATTACTATATGCGATTATATATGGTACAGGAACACTCGGAAGAAGACCATGGTGAAAGTCTAGAGGGGTGACACCAAGAGTTTACCGCACTGGGTGACACCAACCCCATTAACGCCACTGAGCCATGGCCGTTCAGAAAATTATGGTAAACTACTGGGCTCCCTAGAAAATCATAACAGGGTAATAAATACTGGGGTTGATTGCGACTTCGTGTAAAGAACGTGCAGCAAACTTTATTATGAGGGCACAGTCCTGCACCTAGCGTGTTACAGATGATGATAATTCAAAGAATGAATAATAGTCCAAAGAGTTATATTTTATGTGAAATATCTCCTAATTTCTCCCCGACATTTAGTTTTTTTTAGTTTTTTTTTTAAAGTTTTAGTCGACGGATCAACATCACTGTACACGAGTGTAACCCATAAGTGCTCCGTTCTTCTCCTAACTCAAACCTGAGTCCGGAGAAACTTAGCTCAGTGCACGAACTCCGTAGCACTAGCGAGGATCCTTAAATACTTTGGGTAGATTTTTAACTCCAAATTTAGCCCGGGCAGCGCCGTTAGGCTACTCTTTTTCGATTTCCAACTGACAAGGGATTTTTTTACGTGCGCGGCAATACATACGGGCGTCCGATCTCACTACCCAGAGACCAGGGGGAATTTTATTACTGGAAGTCGATGTGAAAAAATCCCGACCCTCACCGGGGCGTGAACCCGGGACCTCTAGCACTCGAGGCGGACACCATACCTCGAGACCGCTTAGTCCCCGACATTTGAAATCTAGAAATGAGATCCGAAGACGTTTTGAGATTTCGATTTTTCAAAATATAAAAAAAAAATATGTCAGGTTTGGCCTCATTTGAGTTACTCGTGGCAGTGTAGTGAACAGTATGTCCCTCAATTAAAACACCAATCATGAAGATCTTTCGTTTAAATCCTTCTTGAGTGATGGCTCCAGAGTCCATGCTGAAATGGATGTCAAAGAACTTTCTGGAAAACAAAGCCGTCTTTACGACACTAACACCATCATAATACTATACCGATCGGTGAGTATGGCTGAAGCACCGGCTTGGCTATTTCCATGAAAGCATGTTTCTTGTCGTAAAACATTGGCTCTAGTGTGGACCTAATCTTATAATATCATCATCATCATCATCATCATCATAATCATCATCATCATCATCATCATCATCATCATCATCATCATCATCATCATCATCATCATCATCATCATCATCATCATCATCATCATCATCATCATCATCATCATCATCATCATCATCATCAGATGCACTGTCGACTGACGTAAGAGTTTCTATATAACATACCAATGCTCTCTTTCTGACATTCAGTGACTGCTTTATTAAACAGTTTCTATATAAATGCCAGTGCTCTCTCTCTCTCTCTCTCTCTCTCTCTCTCTCTCTCTCTCTCTCTCTCTCTCTCTCTCTCTCTCTCTCTGACATTAAGTGATTGCCTTATTAAATATTGCACGTCATTCTAAGGACGTTGTGGTCAACTCTAGGTTTATTTTCCAGGCAATGTTATGTTCAGTAGTTTGCCATTGCTTTCTGAACGAGAAGTCAACGTTTAAGTCCAATTTAACGCCGGTGCAGGGATTGAGCGCCCCGCCTCGCCATCAATGCACTGGAAGTTTAAGAATGAGCTCTCGATCCTTCCGGCCACGTCTACTACTGATAGCCTTATAACAAAGGTAAAATAAAAGATACAATTAGTGGATACTGCTGACGAGGATAAAGTGTTGAGTATACACGTATTCTAGAACTCTGGATAATGAGACGAGAGGGCAGTTAGCTTGCCCGTCCTCTTCCGTCCCTACACAATTGCAACACAGTGTAGGTAGGTAAAGTAAAGCCTGGGGGTTTATCGGGTTCGGGTAGGTAAAGTAAAGCCTGGGGGTTTATCGGGTTCGGGTTTAAGTAGGTGAAGTAAAGAGGTCAGTGTGGCCTAGAGGTTTATCGGGTTCGGGTTTAGATACGTAACGTAAATAGGTCAGTGTGGCCTAGAGGTGTATCGGATTCGGGTTTGAACTCCCTGTGTGCTGACTGCTGGGTAGTGGGTTTATTTCATTTACCGGTCATATAATGTGTGTATATATGTGTATGTGAGTGTGAGTGTGTGTGTGTGTGTGTGTGTGTGTGTGTGTGTGTGTGTGTGTGTGTGTGTGGGTCTATCTGAAACTCTTGAAACATAGTTAGTGTCCATCACGCAATGTCTTGTTCCGGATATGTGTATGCATATATATATATATATATATATATATATATATATATATATATATATATATATATATATATATATATATAAAACAGAATGTATGTATGTGGGTGGGTGGGTGGGTGGGTGAGGATGTATTGGATGCGTTCGATAACGGTCCATCCGGTTTAGATGAAATTTTCTAACGTCTACTTTTCATTCCCGTGCAACCAACTGTAATAGTTTTTTAGTGTAGAATCAGCTATTTACTTTGTAAAATTTAATAATTAAATTACATGACTTAACATAAGAAAAAATATATAAAGGGACATAACATTTAGTAGCATTGCTATATCTTAGGTTAAGTCCCCTGGCTATAGATAGATAGATAGATAGATGGATAAATAGATAGATAGATAGATAGATAGATAGATAGATAGATAGATAGATAGATAGATAGATAGATAGATAGATAGATAGATAGATAGATAGATAGATAGAGAGGGTGGGATAGACGGAGGGAGAGACGGACGGACGGGCAGACAGGCAGGCAGACAGACAGAGACAGAGACAGACAGATAGATAGATAGATAGATAGATAGATAGATAGATAGATAGATAGATAGATAGATAGATAGATAGATAGATAGATAGATAGATAGATAGATAGATAGATAGATAGATAGATAGATAGATAGATAGATAGATAGATAGACAGACAGCCGGGCTGGGTCGTCAGAAAGACAGACAGACAGTCGGGAACGGGAACTTATATGACTACTTATATGAATTAAATGAGATGCTCCCCATCAGGGGCTGGGCGAAGCCGGGCCGGGTCAGACAGACAGACAGACAGACAGACAGACAGACAGACAGACAGACAGACAGACAGACAGACAGACAGACAGACAGACAGACAGACAGACAGACAGATAGATAGATAGATAGATAGATAGATCCCCGCCAGGACCTAGGCGAAGCCGGGCCGGGTCAGCTAGTGTGTGTGTGTATATATATATATATATATATATATATATATATATATATATATATATATATATATATATATATATATATATATATATCATCATCATCAAGTGCCGTGCCGGCTGGCGTAGGCGTTCATGGCTCTCCATAGATCTCGGTCTTTGGTTTTCTGGATCAACTCTGCTGCTGATATACCTCCATGCCACCGTCTCAATCCATCCAGCATCACTTCTGTTTGTCTACCTCTGCCTCTCTTCCCCTCGATCTTTCCAGTTGTTACGATGTTCTCCAATGCCTTTCTTCTCATCACATGACCGAGGAAAGCTGTTTGTCTCTGTCTTATTGTTGTATATAATGTTCTAGTTTCATTAGCCTGTTTCAGGCAGTCGTCGTTAGTTACTCTGGCAGTCCAAGGAATTCGCAACATTCGTCTCAGGAACCACATCTCTGTTGCTTCTAATTTCTTCTTAATTTGTTCACTTACATTCTAAGATTCACTGCCATACAGCAAAACTGGTTCTACATAGCATTTCAGCACTCTCTTTCTTACATTCAGTGATAGTGACTTATTGCATAAGATACTCTTCATTTTCTGAAATGCGGCTTTTGCCTGCCCTATTCTGCTCCTAATCTCTGTTGTACATCTTCCATCTGATGTTATAAATGCCCCTAGGTATCTAAAATTATCAACTTGGTTAAGGATTTTCCCTTCTATTTCTATGTCACATTTTGGTGTCTCCATTTTCTTTGATATTACCATTGTTACTGTTTTCTTGATATTCAAGGAGAGTCCTTTCCTTGCACTCTCTGTTACTACAACGTCTAATAATTGTTGTGGGTCTGTTGAATTATCCGCCACCAATACTGTGTCATCTGCATAGCGTATATTATTTATATTATAACCTCCAACTAGTATTCCTGGCATCTCTTTGATCTCTCTCATTATTACTTCGCTATACAGGGAGAAAAGATCTGGTGACAAGACACACCCTTGTCGTACTCCTAGCTTTATCTGTTCGTAACTACCCTCTTTATTTCCCATTTTAATTGCTGCTACTTGGTTCCAGTAAATATTCTTTATTATTCTTAAATCTTTTCCATCAGTGTTGATATCTTCCAACATTTTAATCAGTTCATCATGTTTTACTTTATCAAATGCCTTAGTATAATCTATGAAGCACAAATATATGTCTCTCTGTTTCTCTATTGACCTTTCTATTAGTGTCCGTAATGTATAAATTGCATTGTCTGTGCCCTTTCCTTCCAGTGTGTAATATATATATATATATATATATATATATATATATATATATATATATAGAGAGAGAGAGAGAGAGAGAGAGGGGGGGGGGGGGAGAGAGAGAGAGAGAGAGAGAGCGAGAGAGAGACTCTTCAAAGACTAAAACAAATGAATAAATTATAGAGTGGAATAGACAGAACTACAAAAATTCGATTTGTAATAGCATGCATCTTTCCTATTGCAACATACGCCTGTGAGACCTGGACACTTACTAAACAAGCTGAACAGCGCATAAATGCCTTTGAATAAAAATTTTATAGACGAGTTCTAAGAATATCTTGGGTAAAGAAAAGAACAAATGCATCCATACTTCAAGAGCTGAATATTGAAAAAGGTTGGCTATTAAAGACGATAAAACAAAGAAAATTGAAATATTTTGGTCACCTGAAACGCCACGAAAGTTTGGAGAGAACAGTAATGGAGGGGTATATGCCTGGGAAGAGAGGAAGATGAAGGCCAAAGAGAAGATGGGTTCAGTATGTGGCGGATGATCTCCAGATGGGTGTATCAGACGCGTGACATCTTGCTTATGATCGAGAGGTTTTCCGGAAGGTTGTTATGAGAGCGAGGTTCTGTAAAGGACATGCTACTGAATGAATGAATGAATGAATATATATATATATATGTGTTGTGTGTGTGTGTGTGTGTGTGTGTGTGTGTGTGTGTGTGTGTGTGTGTGGTGTGTGGTGTGTGGTGTGTGTGTGTGTGTGTGTGTGTGTCTAAAACTCTTACAATGTAGTTAGTGGTCATCACGCCATGTCTTGTTCCGTATACAGATTATGACTCGGGTTCTTTTTCTCATTTCCTCCACAAAATGATATCTCTGAAACAATTTTCGCGCCGACCAGTGAAAGATGGCATTGCATGTTACGCGATATGCTAATGCATGTGGAAATAACGAAATCTCATTCGGCATGCTAGAATTGTGCATGTAATGGTTCACAGTTGATGAATGATTTCTTAGCGTTCTGCGACGTTTGATGTTCTTATTATTTGTACACTGCGATAATAACGATGAAGGCTGCTCCCTTAGGCTCATGCTCTGTTGTGTGAGGAGCTGCTAATAGGTAGCAACTAATTAGCGAGGTTGGTCGCGACGCGGGTTCGACGCCTGGGCTCGTCGCCTGCGAAAGTGATGACAAGATTGGGCAGCTAATTCTTCATGCCAACAAAATATGATGATGCTGTCATACCACAGTCCCACAGCAGGAAACTTCTTTAGAAAACACAAACGGAGTGAAGCCTGGTCAAGCACGTCAATGACCCTTTGAGGTCAAGAGAGGCGATATCATAACCAACTCCACATAGCAACAGTTTTTTTGGTTTGCATACCCTATTTACAGGACACCGCTGTCAACATCAGCATTTTACCGCTGTTATTGATGTCTTGGCAAGTTTTACGTTCAGTAGTTTCCCATTGCTTTCTGAACGACCGGCTCCCATACCAACACGTTAAAACTCCAGCGCGACACAATCTGCTGCCAAATCGGTCGCCACCGCGTTTCGAACACGTGGTAAGCGGGTCATGAATCGCGTTCGCAAGTCTTTAGGCCACGGAGTCCGGCATGGCAACAGTGAGAAGAAGAGGAAATACTTTGGCATGGCTGCTGAGTCGGAGGATTGATCTCGCACGGGAATGTCTTAAGTGTAATGGCGTCGTCCGACATAACATAACATAACATAACATAACATAACATAGTAATCCTTTACGATGGCTGTGGCTGTTTGTGATTTCTTGGCAAGTTTACGTTCATTAGTTTGCCATTGCTTTCTAAACGACCGATACACATACCAACGCAAGGCAGTCTGCTTCCAAATCGCCCGAAGCGCTGATATGAACGCGGTATGCGGGATTACCCCTCCATCATAGAGCCGATAACATAAAATAACATAACATAACATAACATAAAAGATAGCCAGATTGTGCCTGTACTATCAGGGGAAGTTAACGAAATCTCGCACGCAATGTTACCATTCTGACCCAGTGGCCCACGTTGGCGTGCATGGTTGGCGTGCATAGTTGTAGACTAGCTGAAAAATGAAGTTTCCTTTTGTTAACACTAGAGTAATTGACGCGAAGAGTTGCTGGTGGGTAAAACAACTTGGCCAGGACCTGCGTTTGGACGGTTCATAACATACGTGACTGTTAGCCCGAATAGGGGGTTGAGCTGGGGCCATACAAATGTGAGTAGTATCCTGAATAACACGTGAAACGGGGTTACTGAGTCGAGCCTACCGACGCACTGGGCTCTTGATCAGCCGGGGATGAGACTACTGCCGCTTAGATTTTTCTATCTGAGGCAATTGTTACTTAACTTTTTCTATATCAAGCCATTTGTACTTAATTCTTTCATTCTGAAACAATTATTACTTAGCTCTTTTAATCTCAGTCAATTTTTACTTAATCCTTTCTGTCTCATGCAATTGTTACCTAATTCTCTCAGTCTCAAGTAATTATTACCTAAATCTTTCATTCTCAGGCAGTTATTACTTAACTCTTTCAGTCTCAAGTAAATGTCATGTCATGTTTCTATAACAGACCATTGTCACTTAATTCTTTCTGAGTAAGGCAATGGTAACTTAACCTTTTCTGCCTCAAGCAATTCTTACGTAATTCTTTCAATCTCAGACAATTGTTACTTTATTCTTTCAGTCTGAAGCAATGGTTACTTAACGTTTTCTGCCCCAGGCAAGTCTTATTTAATTTGTTTCTGTTAACGTGTGGTATGTGACTGATTCTCTTCCTCGAATCAGAGCTACTGATAACGTGTTTCGAGTGGGAGGGCTAGAAGTTTACGGTGTCTGCCTAAAACTCATGAGATAAGGGTTCCCTCCCAGCACAGTGCTAGGAATTTTTCCAAGCGACATTAGTACGTTAAAATTCCCGCGGCAGTTGGAGTAGGCCATAAGGGCACTTCCCTGGCAGAATTATTAAGAAGGAAAATCTACCTAGGGTAGATCTACCTAGGGTTGATCCCGTTACCTTCAATGTAATCTGTCTAGAGCAAGCAAACCATATTAAAATGCATGCCGAATTCGAACACACTTAACCTTTATAGTACATAACTAGGTGTGAGGCATTCCTCTTGAAAGAGGAACGCAGAAGCAGATTTAGAAGAGTCACATGTTCCCTTATCATATTGTGTACATGTGATCTGAGCATACTAGAAAATCTGGATTCCCGGTGGTAAATTCCGATGTATATTTAGCCTTTTAGACAGGCATGTGCTCATTATCTTTCATAGTGACCATTTTCCTGTTAGACAACGGCTGTTACAGCATCTCTACTGAAAGAGAGAACTGTTATAATATCACAAGCCACACGGAATTTCAGAAGTTTGGCTCACTAACATTCACTTCAGTTAGCCGACACGAGTTGAGCTGACGGTATTAAGCGTTTGGCCCACTCTAATCTCTACTTTTTTTTTATCTACTTCAATGAGTGTTTATCAATACGTGTGAAATCATTTCTCGTGCTATTTTATTGGCAACAAGGGTTTCCCTAAACCATAGTGTGTGTTAGTATTGCGTATAAGACAATGGAACCATCTGCTCATATCTATTCTATAAATGTCCCTAACATATTATCTGCAGATTATGGCAAGATTTTAAATGCAAAGAATACCGTGGGCAGACAGAAAAACCAACGACGAAGTCCTACAAGAAACGAATGAAAATTCTAAACTGATTAGAGAAATTAGACGCAGACAGTCACAACTTTTTGGCCACGTTAGGCGAAGAAATAAATTGGAGAACTTGGTGACAACTGGCCAGATCGAGGGGAAGAGAACAAGGGGAAGGCAGGAAAGTAAATACCTGGATGGCTTGGTCACATGGTATGGTCGAGACAAGAACACTGAGCTGATCCACGATGCTGGTAATCGAGTTAGATGGCGATACATGACCACCCAAGCATACCGGCATGGCTCATTATGATGATGAACATACTAGACCTAGCTTAACGGTCCTGTGTGTTTGTGTGTTTGTTATTTGAACTATGCTTAGTTAATATACATTTCTGAATCCTGTTGTGCTATTTCAGTCCCAGAATATGAATTCTGTCCATATTTTTTTTTTTTTTTTGCGTTCTCTCGCTTTGAACTCAAGCGTATTCCATTAAAGTGCTACTACTTCTATTGCACTGAACTGATTTTTGCGTGTGGATTAGCTTTCCCTAATACATGTGTCCCTCGCCATCAGTTGAATCCCACTCCGACTTCTCAGGTACTCGTAATTTACGTCCCCAAGTCAAGGACGAGAAGTAAACATTTTAGTCCAACTGGCTGACCGGTGTAGGAGTTGAACCTGCTACCTCAGTATCAGCACACCGGATGTTTAAAAACGAGCCCTCTTATTCATTCGGCCATGCTGGCCTCCTATCGGTAAAAATAAATCACAAGAGTATGCCGTTATTTGCCCCTGCCATGGAAAAATCTACCAAAATCTAGAAATGCTGCGCAAACAAGAATACCCACATACAAATTACTAATATGAAAGGCAATGATACAGCACGGTATTATTTTCTAGGAGTACGTTTAGAAAGCTAGTATTACAACGGAACGACAAGTTACAAAAATCCATAGCCGACTTCGGACTTAAAAAAATATAACATGACAAGTTGTAAGGTGATATTTTATTTAAAATCACTGAGATATTAAATTTAAAAAACAAAAAACAAAAACAGAAATCTGAAAATCCGTGAGTAAAACTGGCAACAGTGGGTACACGCTAACAGTTCTATATAAAAAATTGTCTTGGGATTAAGAAAGTACATAATGAACTATTTATAATAGGAGGAGTAAAAAAAAAAAGAAGTAAATGACAGATTGGAGCATATAACAAATGATTATGATGGCGATCAAAATAATAATAAAGACTATATAGGTTAAAGTAGCAATTGGCTAGGGAAGGAGTGTTTGCAAGTTAAAATTGGCTTTATTTTCTGGAGCGCGTTTTAAAATCTTGTTATATTCTACAGCTATTCATGTTTAAAACTTCTCGTTTTGGCATCAGGATGGCTCCAAGTTGAGGGTAATTTCAGCCTGCGTGTATATACGGCAACTGTTTAAATAACTTGCTCTTTTCTAAGATGACGCCCTCGTTGTGTTTCCTTGTGGGTTGGAGACCAGAAGAACAAAGCCAGGGAATCACTTACTCAGAGCACTTTGTCTTGACGGGCTCAATTGCCGTAAACAGTATTCAACATGCATCAGTGTGATACACAGGCGTGCACAATTTCAACGGCTCATCGCACGTTCATTTGCCGGTTATTCAGCTGGAGTTTAAAGAGAGAGCTATTAAATTCCGGTTTGCTGTTTTGCGGATTAGCTGTGGGAGAGGCGAAGACAGGCGGAAAATTAAACTCATTGTATCGTTTCCAGTCCCTCGGGGGAAGCGTCGGCGGGTCCCCGAGAAGAAATAAACAAACGTTCTGCAAAGAAATATCAAGTGTTGGAGGAAACTCGTGAGATCGTGCAGATTATGAAAAATAAGTTGATCTGAGCTGAGTCAAGAACCGACATCATAGCACTCAGAAAATTCTCATAGTGCTCCGTCCTCATTCTCAACGGCCGTAGAATAGTCTCAACACTAATGGTACCAATTCTAGTCTGATAATTATTGGTCCGTCTGACTTTTTCTAGTCTGATAATTATTGGTCCGTCTGACTTTTTCTAGTCTGATAATTATTGGTCCGTCTGACTTTTTCTAGTCTGATAATTATTGGTCCGTCTGACTTTTTCTAGTCTGATAATTATTGGTCCGTCTGACTTTTTCTAGTCTGATAATTATTGGTCCGTCTGACTTTTTCTAGTCTGATAATTATTGGTCCGTCTGACTTGTCCTCGAAGCACTGATAATTATTGGTCCGTCTGACTTTTTCTAGTCTGATAATTATTGGTCCGTCTGACTTTTTCTAGTCTGATAATTATTGGTCCGTCTGACTTTTTGTAGTCTGATAATTATTGGTCTGTCTGACTTTTTCTAGTCTGATAATTATTGGTCCGTCTGACTTGTCCTCGAAGCACTGATAATTATTGGTCCGTCTGACTTTTTCTAGTCTGATAATTATTGGTCCGTCTGACGTTTTATGGTCTGATAATTATTGGTCCGTCTGACTTTTTCTAGTCTGATAATTATTGGTCCGTCTGACTTTTTCCAGTCTGATAATTATTGGTCCGTCTGACTTTTTCTAGTCTAATAATTATTGGTCCGTCTGACTTTTTCTAGTCTGATAATTATTGGTCCGTCTGACTTTTTCTAGTCTGATAAATATTGGTCCGTCTGACTTTTTCTAGTCTGATAATTATTGGTCCGTCTGACATTTCCTCGAAGCACTGATTATCGGCAAGATCCTCTGGTAACTCACTGCAGCTGCATTATTTCCAGGTTATGGGGGTTTATCTGTTTATCCACAGTATACAATTGATCTCAAAGTGCCCTGGCCACATCTGCCTAATCATGCACCAATACACCACCCAACTGGCTTACCCAGCCGAACTGTCCACCTGCTCGTTTCTCACAACACCAGCATGTCCTGAGGACAAGATTAAACAGATGCTCCCTATCTTTGATTTTTGAACTTTAACACGTTGCTCTGCTTGAAGCATGACTGTCTTCACCTTTCTCAGCATGCTCTGTGATTACGTTAAAATCATGAAATGTGTGCGGTGTTTGCCCTCCAGCCAACGGAACGCCGCTGTGATCTCCTCCACCTCCATTCTTAGATTGCATGATTTGGTATCATATGCCAGGCTCTTCTGTATGATAACTACATATGCACAAGTACTGATGGACACAGCTGAAGTCAATTTAAAGAGGTAACAATCTTATCACACGAGACCAAAGGTTGGCAACCTTTTTGTAGTGTTTTGCCAAGGAATGTGTCAAAGCCACTCAGTGTGCCAGTCTTATTGCACCATACGTTTATATTCAACAACCATTAAAACAATCCAATTAAATCTTGATCTAGTATTAACATGTTTCCGATACATTAAATAACGCCACTATTTGGAGTGTATTACTGAATATTTCAAAATTAATAAGAACAAATACAAATATCAGGTCTTGCACAATTTAAATTCTCAACAGGTTTATTTGAAAATTTCTTTGAAAATTGCCATGTGTACAATCTGCTGCCATAATATGTCTAACAGTTTGAAGAACACAAGATTTTAATGCCCAATTATTACTTAATAACAACACCAAAATGCAAGCTACGACCAACGGACTGCATTGGCACGAGTATGAGACAGTCCAGAGAACTATATAATTGGTAGTAGGGATGGTCGGAAGAGAATGGAAGAATATGAAGGAAATTAACTTCGTTAAAGTCGGTAATTATTGCTCCCCACTCACTCATTTTACATCAGAACTCCAATGTCTAACAACTTTTATATTCAAGAGATGTAAAACGTGGAATAGCTTTAAAAGACGTATATGCTTCTATTTAATAAAACATTCAATATTTTATGAGAACTTGTACATACTTCAATACACCCAGAGTGTTCCACTGCCACAGTTGGTTCACATGTCGTCATAGCTTTCCGACGTCGGCACTAAACAAAAGAACAATTATAGGAACATTTGGATTCGAACCAAATGATGACAGCACCTCCTGAAGGAACAAGTGTATATCGACTGAGGACCAGGAAGATAACCTAACCTAGACATATTAAGTAACAATATAAGAACCCTCTTTGACGCCATGAGGCATATTGAGTGTATAATGCTAGTCTCATATGTTTAGATCAACCGGCACTCAATAGGAGATGTGGTCCATCCGTACGTCTTTACATTTCAGGGCCAGAAAATCAACCCAAGGGTGATAGTAATGTCCTGTAAGGTGTCCGCCTCGAGTGCTGGAAGTCCCGGGTTCAGGCCGCTGTGAGGACCGGGATTTATTTAAAAAATCCACCTGGACTTCCAGTACCGGCTTCGTGGCCTAGGAGTTAGCAGCTTTCTCCGCTAACCCCGAATACTCTCGTCACGTGACGCGACGAGAATTAGCAGTGGTTCGAATCGCAAAAGTGACTTATGAGAGTATGGAGCCGGTCGCTCAGAAAGTCGTGGCGTGCTGATGAGCGTAATCTAGCCTAGGAATCAACATACAGCTGAAAGATGCTGGTGTTGACCGCAATATCCTGAAACAGGATGGAAACGCGGAAAAAAAAAAAAAAAACCTGGACTTCCAGTAGTACAATTTCCCCTGGTCTCTGAGTAGTGAGATCGGACGCCCGTGTGTATTGTTGTGCACGTAAAAAATTCCTTGGCAGTTGGAAATCGAAAAAGAGTAGCCTAACGGCGCTGCCCGGGCAAAATTTCGAGTTAAAAATCTACCCAAAGTGTTTCAGGATCCTCGCCCATGCAACGGAGTTCGTGCATTGAGCTGAGTTTCTCCAGACTCAGATTGAGTTAGGAGGAAAACGGAGCACTTATGAGTTAAACCGTGTGCCGTGATGTTGATCCACCGACTAAAAAAAACAAAAAAAAATACATGAAACTTTAAATACATTTTAAAAAAAACTCATTTAGACAGGACTGACTTGGGAGCAGATGGTTCGAATCCTAGTGCACCTATAGCTTTCGATGTTTGTTTTATCTAGTGTTATCTTGTCTGAATGCCAGTCAATGTTTGCGAATTTATAAACATGTCCTACATTTAACAGAGAGAGCCGCGGTAGCGTAGTGGCTAGACGCTCGTCAGCCGGCCCGCTGGTCAAGGGTTCGATCCGTAGCGGTGCAAATACGAAATTTTAAAATTGATCTGGACCCCCAGGTGGACCCAGCCTAAAATGGGTACCAAGAACTGTCTTAGAAAGTAAAGTCGGCCGGTGTGAGACTGACCACTTCACCTATTGAGCGCCGGGTGCTCTATAAAGATATGAATCCAGAATCATATGCCAAATGCGTCTAAAGCGTGTAAAACAAACCATTACATTAATTTACAAGGGGAAGCCGCGGTACCACGGTGGCTAACACTCTTTCCTGCCAGCCTGGTGGTCGAGGCGCGAATATTTCTTTCTGCCCTGTCAAGTCCATCGAATCTAAAATGAGTACCAGAAAATTTGCTGCCAAAGTAAATCCGGCAGGCATGATACTGTACACATCAACAATCAAGGACCGATTAGTCCAACATGTGGGGCTAACATCATATAACCAGTCAGCTACAGGACACGAACAAAGGTTCTTTACTTACTGTAGTTTACATTCCGGAGAGACACAGTGTATGAGTCAACAGTAGTTGTCGGGCAAGCAGGCTGTGTGTTATACAATGCGCATGTTATCCCCATGTCACAACCTGCTTGACTTGCCCGTATTCAGTGTTTCCTAGATGACGAAGCTAACCTAGTATTTAGAATACCACGCGTAATGACTGACAAATCAAAGGTCATAAAACACAACCCCATTCCCATGGTGCAGAAAAATTCCTGGAGTATACTTTACAGGACGTTGCAGTCAACCCAGCATTGCTTTGGCTGTTTGTGATTTCTTGGCAAGTTTACGTTCCCTAGTTTGCCATTGCCATCTTAAGGACCGGCACTCATTCCTTTGTATGGAAACCAACGCAGCTGTGTTCCGAACGCCGTATGCGGGTTTAAGAATCGCAGTCGTAACACCTTCGCCACAGAAGATACTGGAGTATGAAAATTATTAAACATCAAAATATAAACATGAATCAATTCATGTTTCTTGATGTAAGTGATTAAATATTAAAATACAGACTACAAATCTACGTACATATTTCTTTATCTAGATTATTACATGTCAAAACACAGACAACGAATCCGCTTGTTTTTTTAATGTAAGTTATTAAGCACCGAAACGGGGACAGCCAGTCTACTCAAGAATTCGTTGTCTGTGAGTTATTACGTGTCAGAATAGAGACACGAATCTACTCCAGGATCACGTACGGTTATTAAGATGCCGCGTTGGCCTAATGGACATTGCGCTTGCCTGTCAAGGTAGTTTTCCGGGTTCAATTCCCTGCAGTGACATAATTAATTTTGCGGACCACTAGGGGTCTAGGATCAACCCAGCCTCACACAAATGGGTACCAGTGAATGTTCAGGGAAGGAATGGTAACGATGAAGAGAACTAGTCACCCCACATCATTTCATGGTCTACAATACGTTTAAGCCTGCAACTTCACACCCCACCTAATGTCATGGCCTACAATATGCTAAGCCTGAAACTTCACACCCCACCTAATGTCATGGTATACAATATGTTAAGCCTGAAACTTCACACCCCACCTAATGTCATGGTGTACAATATGTTAAGCCTGAAACTTCACACCCCACCTATTTTCATGGCCTACAATATGTTAAGCCTGAAACTTCACACCCCACCTAATGTCATGGCCTACAATATGTTAAGCCTGAAACTTCACACCCCACCTAATGTCATGGCCTACAATATGCTAAGCCTGAAACTTCACACCCCACCTAATGTCATGGTATACAATATGTTAAGCCTGAAACTTCACACCCCACCTAATGTCATGGTATACAATATGTTAAGCCTGAAACTTCACACCCCACCTAATGTCATGGTATACAATATGTTAAGCCTGAAACTTCACACCCCACCTATTTTCATGGCCTACAATATGTTAAGCCTGAAACTTCACAGCCCACTTAATGTCATGGCCTACAATATGTTAAGCCTGAAACTTCACACCCCACCTAATGTCATGGCCTACAATACGTTTAGGCCTGAAACTTCACACCCCACCTAATGCCATGGCCTACCATACGTTTAGGCCTGACACTTCACACCCCACCTAATGTCATGGCCTACAATACGTTTAGGTATGACACTTCACACCCCACCTAATGTAATGGCGTACACTAAGATTAGGCCTGAAACTTCACACCCCACCTAATGTAATGGCCTACACTAAGATTAGGCCTGAAACTTCACACCCCACCTAATGTCATGGCCTACAATACGTTTAGGCATGACACTTCACACCCCACCTAATGTCATGGCCTACACTAAGATTAGGCCTGAAACTTCACACCCCACCTAATGTCATGGCCTACAATACGTTTAAGCCTGAAACTTCACACCCCACCTAATGTCATGGCCTACAATACGTTTAGGCCTGACACTTCACACCTCAACGGCAGCAACTGCTATGGATGTTCTTTTACCTTTAAGTTATTAAGTGGGTTGCTTGATTGGTTAGTTTATTTGGTTAATTGCCGGCTTGTCGGGAATACACTAAAAGACAGCGAGGTTTAACGTGTATTGGCGTTCAAGTCCCCTGATCCCTGCGTGGGGTCTGCGTCTATCGGAGTGAGCTTGACGTAGACCTGTCTTTAGACCCGTTACTAAAGTACCATCTCCCCGGGGAATGTGTGGAACAGCCATCCCTCACCTCCCAAAATAAAAAAAAAAATAAAAACCAGCGGAGTGTGCAAAACAAGTACCGGAACTTCACATCTGTGGAAAGGTTTATTATGATGTAACCTGGTCACGCTTTAGCCCAGGACATTCTGACCGGAATTGGTAATGCTTTCTTCAAAGGTTTTATGTATTTTGTTGTTAACAGACTCCAGCCTAATTCTCAGAGGGTTATTTAGTCTCAATATACAGACAACGAATCTTAATCGCCATATTCCCTCTGTAAACAGATGCAGTTGCCAGAACACGTACTATTTTTGGGTTAATTTTAACGAATTCTTTGACTATCAAAATAAGGACATGAATCTACTCGAGAATACGTTTAAGTTATTCTGAAGCCTGTCAAAAAGCTGAACTGCTAAGGCAGTGTTTCGGGTTCAGTCTACAGGAGCGGTAGTTATTTTTTTCCGACGGGTACTTGTTTAGGATCCACACAGCCTTATAAAAATGGATATCAGAGAAGTTTCTGGAAATGATCTTGGATGGAACGGCGTAGAGAAAGGTAACTAGCCACCTCATGTCATATGTCGTGGGCTATAATATATACTATTTGCGTGCTGGGTAGCACTGATAGTGTAAACGTACAGTGGTAGAAACACTGTGCGAAAGGGTTCGCTTTTTGTGAACTTAAACCACTTGTTGTACTTGCTTCTCGGTGGAGATGATACTACTCAAATATTTGCTTATAAGTGCTAAAACGAATTTACTCAAGTGTTTCTTGTATGTATGTTATTAATTCTACAATTGCGGACACAGGTTCTGCTCATGTATTTGTTGCAGTTAAGTATAAAAATGCAAGTTAAGAAGTTCGCATACAGATATATGCAACTAATTCAACAGCAGAGGAGGACGAAATTGAAGATTTTTACAGCACACTACAAGACACATTAAATAAGATTGGTCATAATGATATAACAATAATAATGGGAGATTTTAATGCAAAAGTAGGTACAGGAAGAGCTGAAAATGAGAGACACGTTTTAGGAATTTGAATTGGGAAATAAAAATGATGCAGGTGACAATTTAATTCAGTTTTGCACAGAAAACGATAGCCAACACACTTTTCGAACAACACCCAAGTAGACTCTTCACATGGAAGTCCCCGAATAGTATTATCAAAAATCAGATAGATTATATTTTATTACAACGAAGATGGAGATCAAGCATAACATCAGCAAAAACCCTACGAAGTGCAGACTGTGATACAGATCATCACTTTTTAGAAGCAGATCTGAAATTAAAACTCAAAAACGTACCCGACGACCAAGGCCACTTCGTTTTGATCTCACAAAAATACCAGATGCATGAAACGTAGAAGTGAGGAATCGTTTTGGGGTCTTGATGTCAGTACAAGAGGAAATGACACCTGATGAACTTGCAGTACAAGCTAGAGATATCTTGATAACAGCAGCCACAAATTTAATTCCGACAGGACTAAGCAACATAAGGTATATATTACACCATGCACATTAGAATTAATAAAACAACGAAGGGAACTGAAAAAGAAAGAAGAAACCGATAACAATAGGATGAAGTATAAATCTTTAACGCGAGAAATATGAAAGAAAACAAGAAAGGACAAAAACCAATATATACAAGATTGTTGTATTAAAATAGAGCAATATCATAAGACTAGAAGAGATTACGAAATGTTCAAAGAAATGAAGTTATTGACAAGAAATGTTCAACCTCAACTATATGTTATCTGTGACAAGTTGGGAAATACCTTAACAGAACCTAGACATCTAGACAAATTCTAGAAAGATGGCAGGAATACTGCAGTGGAATGTATGATATGAATGACTGTGAGGATATGAATGATATACAAGCACCAATGACAACAGAGACAGAACCTGAACCCTTATTAGATGAAATTGCATGGGCTCTAAAGAACCTGAAGAATGGTATGCGATGTGAAGAGATACCAGCTGAACTAATTAAAGTGGGAGAAGAAGAAAGCGTACACATCTATCACGCATTATGCAAAAAGATATGAAAATATGGTGTACGGCCAACAAATGTTAGAACTGTTGCCCTGATCAGTCATGAAAGTAAAATTCTACTAAAAATCATAATGGGAATGTAACGTGCGTGGGTTTATGCAAAACTTGGGTGAATGTACTAGCTAAAACTTTTATAATACTATCAAGGTTAACTGGGTCAGAGAAGAATATGCAGATGTGAGGCCATGAGGGCTAATCGTAATCTTCAACAAACTGGGGTAATCCCATACAAGGAGATGGTTAAGGCACGTACACATCAATATAAATCGTCAGATAATGGTTAGGATATCACGTATGTGTCTAGATTAAAATCACCGGTGGGAAGGTGAATCGTGCGAGTCGACGAAGAAACAAAGGAAGATTCTAAATGTAATTTTCCTAGGAACTTGTAAGTGGGGTCAGGGGTTAAATGGTGCTTCTTGGGAGGTCGCGGGAAGAAGGGATAAAGAGAGAAGTCTGGGCAAGATAAGGGAGTGAGTTTTAGGCTGAGTGACGGACACCAGCCAAGATAGGGCAGTGGATTTTGGGCTGAGTTAGGAACACCAGCCAAGATAGTGAGATTCGAAGTTGAGTTGTGGCGGCGTTAGGGAGAACTTCGCCTTTTGGCTTCCCGTGAGTGGAATTCTGGGGCTAAGCATTGGAGGCTTAGCCAGGCTGTCAGTGGCCATATTGTTTGGGCTACGTTCAGGATACTAGTCAGTTATTCGGGATCTGGGCTGAGGAGGAAATCTCAGCCAGACATTCAGGAAGTTTGGACACAGGAAAGAGTTTGAGGCAATTAAGTGTGTTCATGTATCTATACCGAGACTGCGTCTGGAAATTTTGTCATGATTTTTCATCATGTACATGTGCCATTAATAAAATTATGTGCGCGACAACTGTGTTATCCATTGCCTATAGCTGTTCATAAGTATACCTGCAGAGTGTTCATACCGACATACCACTAGACACAACCACAGCCAATTCTAAATGTCATAACTTTGTGACAGGGACTACATCGTGAGAAAATGGAAGAAAAGATTAATGTGGTTCAAGCTTGATTTAGACACGGAAGAGGAACAAGAGATCACATACTCAACATGCGTTTAATAATACTGAAGTGCAGAGAATTTAATGTAAACCTATTCTCATGTTTTGTAGATTATTCAAAGGCATTTAACTGTGTACAACATCAGAAACTGGGAAATCATGAGGAATATGGGCTTTCCATCACATGTAATATAGCTCATAAAAATGCTCTATCTAGACCAGTGGTTCTCAACCGGTGGGGAATTCCCCCCTCCCCGGGGGGAATTTTAGGGCTTCCAGGGGGGGGGGGATGAAGAAGACCATTTCAAGATCGCGTTAATACAAGAACTGATTACTTGATATTGTTTTTCCATTCATATTTTACAGTTATGTACGTCTCATCCTTCTAAAATTCATTTTATATAGTAAGTAGACCAACAAATCATGTTTTATGTGGATGTCTAGACTTGTTTTAGTATATGATATTAAATTTACCTTCCATTTTTACGTATACTGTGTAGGGGTGGGGGATTTTTAGATAGGAAATATGAATGGGGGGGGGGAATGACGTTCTGAAAATACGGTGAAGGGGGGCACGGGCCAAAAAAGGTTGAGAACCACTGATCTAGACCAACAGGCAGCGGGTAGAATTGATGGCGAGATCATCAAGCCAGGTGCCCGTTAGGGCTGTGTGTTGTCAGCATATTTGTTTAACCTGTACGCTGAAAATATAATGAGAAATGTCAGAGATGATCTAACCAGAGTATCCTAAGTATCGGCGGTCATGAAATACCAGAGATTCAATATGCTGATGATGGAGTATTACTATCCACATCACAGAATGGTATAGAAAACCTAATAACCTCAACCAAAGGAATAGTGAAAATCACAACTTATATCTTAACATAGC